>ML099735.1:6808-23353 GCA_003697995.1 Taxidea taxus jeffersonii
GATCATGACCTGAGCCGAAGGCAGCTGCTTAACCAACTGAGCCACCCAGGCGTCCCTCATCTCTCTTTTTTAAACTGAACATTATTTTATAGTCCATATTTGATAATTCCAACATTATCATTCTGATAATGTTGTCTTTGTCATCTTTATGGCTTGTTGTTTCTGTCAACTCTTACTAATTGTGGTTTCTTTCCTGTTGCTTTTAGTGACTTTTGATTGTTTTATTTTTAAGACTTATTTGAGGCCTGGTTTAAAAATTCATTCCTTCAGATAAGATATGCATTTTGGTCTGCTAGGTGGCTGAGGACACAACCTCCCTGAGACTGCTTTAAATTCCATTTTTGGCTTGAGGTTTTCTGAGTAATACAGGTTGTTTGAATCCTGACCTCAAACTCCCTTAAATATAGATTTATGGTTAGGCATTCTTAGGGATGAATTCTCCCTTTTCTTTTCTCATTTCCTTTCCTTTCCCCTCTCTGCCCCCCTTTCTTCCTCCCTTCTTTCCCTCCCTCCTTACTTCTTTTCCTTCTTTCTTCAGCTTCACCTAGACCCAAGATTGAGATAATTATCCTACTGACATCTACCTTGGGGTGGTTCTTTGTAGGACATCCACTTAGAAAAAGATGTTTGCCCTCATGGGTTCCTGCTTTGAAATATGAACATCTTTAATTCAGTCTCCCACTCTGGTGAGGCCAAGGGCTTTATTTTCTTAGATCCCAAAAGTAGTCCTTAACTTCACAACTATTTATTTTTCTTATTTGAGTTTCCTTATGTTTCTGGCCTCCAGAGATAGTATTAAATTTCTTGCTAGCTCATTCATGTGTTTAAAATATTTTTATTGGGATGACTGGATGGCTCGGTTGGTTAATCTGCTTTTGGCTCAGGTCATGATCCCAGGGTCCTGGGATCGAGCCCTGCATCGGGCTCTCTGCTCAGCAGGGAGTCTGCTTCTTTCTCTGTCTGCTGCTCCCCCTGCTTGTGTGTGTACTCTCTCTCTCTCCTCTGGCAAATAAATAAACAAAATCTTTAAAAAAATTATTTTATATTATTATTTTTTTAAACTGTTTTTATTTTTTTTTGAAGATTTTATTTATTTATTTGACAGAGAGACACAGCAAGAGAGGGAATGCAAGCAGGGGTAGTGGGAGAGGGAGAAGCAGGCTTCCTGCTGAGCAGTAAGCCCGATGTGGGGCTTGATCCCGGGACCCTGGGATCATGACCTGAGTTGAAGGCAGACATTTAACGAACTGAGCCACCCAGATGCCCCTTCTTTTTTTCCTTTTAAAGATTTTATTTATTTATTTGACAGAGATCACAAGTAGGCAGAGAGGCAGGCAGAGAGAGAGAGAGAAGAGGAAGCAGGCTCCCTGAAGAGCAGAGAGCCCAACGTGGGGCTCGATCCCAGGAACCTGGGATCACGACCCGTGTTGAAGTCAGAGGCTTTAACCCACTGAGCCACCCAGGTGCCCCTGTATTTTTTCTTTTCTTTTTTTTTTAATGGATTCAACCATTGTTAGTATATTGTGCTGGGAGAATTTTCTCAAAACACTGGATCCACAGTGTTGCCACTTACGTCTCCCATGTTGTTTTGCAACAATGGGATGTATTCTCACTACTCTTTCTCTCTTTTAAATATTGAACATTTTTATTTTGTAGTGTATATTTGGTAGTTCCTGTTCCTTCAACAAGTACTGATTTGTCTTCACCAATGTGCTGGGTACACTACGTCTTCAGTGTGAATGGATCAGACAAGATCACCACCCTTGTGGTGCTCACGTCCCAGAGGAGAGTGTAAGCTCGGGACCTCCTAACTAGTATCCCACTGTTCTAAGGGCACCTTTGCAATGTATAGGGTAAGCAGTTGTGCAGGGTTGAGAAGTGCAGTAGGCACTGTTTTGTATTTGGTTGCTGATATCTGCAAGTCAAAATAGGGAGAAATCATGTTATATTAATTTTCTACTTGGAGAGGTTCATGATTGTATCTGGGCCTGAAGATGCAAGGTAGACATCATGTATATGGATAAGCTGATTTTTGTGTATAAAGGGGAGAAGGAAGATTGGGACTCTCATTCATGAAGCTTTGTTTAAGGTGCTTTGTATATATGTTCTCATTTAATTCTGATCCCCTCCCAAATAAATTCCATGTAGTAGATATTATCTTTATTTTAAGGTAAACTGTAGTTTGGTTGTCTCTTTTTTTTTTTTTTCTTTCTATTCTTCAATAGTAGTAGATAATGTTGCTGGGCACCTTAGTGCTTGGCCTAAAGGTGACATTTTCTGTCCTCCCCTGTAACTAAGTGTGGCCATCACTAAGTTCTGACCAGTGGAATTTAGAGTGGGCATCAAGTGGCAGCTTATGGCAAACTTCCTAAGAGATAGCTGGTGTAGACCTTTTACTCCTGCTACTTACCTGTTCTTCCCTCCTGCTACTTAGAATGTATATACTGCTTAGGACCACAACGATGAGGCTACACTCTCAAACAAATTGAGAATGGACAGAGTTACGTCCTTGAGGACTCTTTGGCCGGACCTTCATATCGGCCTTGGACTGCATATTTCTGGAGCTCCTGTACTAGAGGAGAATATACTTCTATCCTGTTAAGGTCTATTGCTATCTAGTAAAAAATATTTCTTCCTAAAATCTGCAGTCAAATCTAATCCTAACTAAATATTAAGGCTCAGAAGGATTATGTAACTTGCCCAAAGTACAATATCTGGTACAAGGCAAAGCGTTGAAGCTAGTGCTTTGCATTTATGTAATAATGACTAGGTGAATATTTGGCATAAGGGCACCGCTGTATTATATATATCAAGCCAACTCACTTAGTTGGTTTTTAGGGTTCTTTTAATCCTCCCCTTACCCATCTATCTAACATTTCCCCTGTAGTCTGTAACATATGGATCTTGATTTAGTCTGGCCTCCTTACATCCCCTCCTCATTTATACTAGTCTGACTTATGCTTCTAGGCTCACTCCAAAGCTCTAGGAGTTCAATAATGAAAAAAAAAAATCATTGAAAGACAGGAATATTTCAAGCAAAAGAAACAGAGCCAAACTTGGATTTAAAGATAAACAGAAAGTCATGAGTGGAGGTTGGCAACAGGAGAAGAGACATGGTGGTTCTACCAATTTCCCATCTGAGGTGGGTCCCTAGGCAATCTATTATGTCTCTCAGTAGTTAAGTTTTATGTGTGTGCTAGGGAGACTACATCACCATTATGAAAGAGACTGGGAATGGGCCACTCCTTTAAGAGTAATGAAACCTTTCAAGACTTAAATTTGTCTTTAGTAAGCCATTTTAAATGCTATAGAGATAGTGTAGATTATTGCTGTAGGGTATCCTGAAGTTTGCCCTTGCAATTAATTTCTTCCTAAAATGGACAACAGAGGAATGCTGATATGAATTGCTGACTTAAAAATATTTTTTTTGGGATGCTTGGGTGGCTCAGTTGGTTAAACGTCTGCCTTTGGCTCAGCTCATTGATCCCAGAGTTGTGGGATTGAGTCCCATATTGGGCTCCCTGCTCAGTGGGGAGCCTGCTTCTCCTTCTCTCTCTTCTTCTCCCCCTGCTTATGCTATCTCTCTCTCTCTGTCTCTCTGACAAATGAATAAATCTTTAAAAAAATAAAAATATTTTTTTCATACCTTATTTCATTTATGTCTATGGTTCTTGTTTTTGGCTTTAAATATTACGACAGACACTGATCCTGAGGCTTTGGCTAACTTTTTGAAATGTAAGGAATTACTTTTGGAAAGAGCATTAAAAAAATTGGCTATTTTCCCCGAGGCTTCTTAAAGAACTGATTTTTAGAGACTGATAGCCTGAGAGTAGCTGTGTATGTCAGATAGGGCTGAAATCTGAAATCTGACTCTGCTACACAGAGTCAGCTCTGTCTGAGCTTGAAGTTTTAAGTGGGTGATACCCCTATTTGTCTAGAATTGTGGGTAGTGGATGGGGTGACTCTGAAAGTCTGTCATTAAAAACATGCATAACCTCAGTATTGCCTGTCTGATGGCTACTATTCTATGCTGATGGTGCTTTGGGGCTTGTAAAGAAGGGAAACCTCAGTGAAGTTATTATCATTCATTAAAGTCATTGTTGGACAAATATCTGTTGACAGATACTTAACACAAGAGTTTACGGCAAGTTTAAAAAAATGTTAATCGGAACAAAGTGATATGAGTCTCTTGGTTGCAGGACTTTTCAGGGTCCTTGATAAGGTGACACTGAGTCTTTAAGAGGAGAACATTCCCAAACTTTGATTCTAAGACCTGTTGCTAAGTGAGCATCTCACAAAAAGAATGCCCTAGGGAAAACCCTTGGGTCACACTGATCCAGGTGATACTGAAGTTGCAGGCTGTGTTGTAATGAGCATGCAGAGGCTATGTGACCACACTATCAATAATCTAATCTGTGAGACTGGGCCATTATCAGGCACAGAATCATTTCATCTTTCAACCCAGATAATCTATAGAGATCTTGGTCCAAAGACTTAGGTCATTTTATAAGTCAAGGAACTGAGGCCCAGAGAGGTTAAGGAGCTTGTTCGGAGTTTATACCATACTTAGTAGGGAGCTGACACTAGCACCTCAGTCCTCTGATTCTCAGAGCCGACCCTACTGCCTCAGTAGGCGTGGTGGATTGTAGGGGAACACTGTGATTCAGCCAGTGGAGTAGACATTGGTGAGTGAGCAGTGGGGATGGGCTGGATCAATGTTTGAGGGATATCTCCATTCCTTCAGTCATGTATGTCTTAGTATACAGCACACATTTGTTACCATTCTGGTCACCTGGATGTCAATTTCCTCTTCAAACATGGAGCCCAGATCTAGTCCTAATTCTTCAAGTGTGCTTTGACCATTGCAGTGTACAATGGGATGTCTTTATTCTTTATTCTTTATTTAGATCACTGCTGGCAAACTATTCTTGAGTTAATGAAGACCAAGAGCAAGGTAATTATTTTTCCAGGATCCATGCATCATTTTGGCTCATCTTAAGCTTGTGGTTAACCCCAGATCTGTTTGCTATTACTTACTGTCTAGTCAAGTTTTCTCTTAAGTTTAAATTAATCAAGCAAGATAAATTTTTCAAACCTAAATGTAGGTTTTTACATTAACCCTGTTTCATTTCATCTTGGTGGTTTGGGCCCAGGACCTTTGACTGTTAGGATTAATTTTGACTCTCAACTCATTTATTCTTTCAGCTCTTTCTTCTAGTGTGGCAGTAATGGCAGATGTAGTATGCAGCTTTCTGATTTCTTTATTTCTCAACCCAACTATGCTTCTCTGTAAGAGGAAAGAGCAGGAACTGACTAACATTTACTTACTATCTACTATTTGCCAGGTACTATGCCAGGTACATTATGTATATTTTATTACTTAATCCTCATAATAACCATATATGATCATAACATGAGAATGAAAATTCTCATCTCAAGGAGTTTTGGAGAATAAATGAGATAATTTTTCTATATTTAACTTACATAATTAAAAAAAATTATGTACTTATTACATACAGTGCCTGGCAGGTAGGAGGCACTTGCTACGCATTGGCTGTCTTTACTTCTGTCCCGCTTCCTTATCTTCTGATTGGACAGACACAGGCAAGGACAGGAAACTATGATTTTCCATTAGAGAGCCCTCTCTTGCTGCCACAGAACCAACCATCAGCCCCTACTAGTCTTATTAGCCAGTTTTCATACCATGGGAATCTTATTTATTGTTGTATTACCAGTTTCCCCCAAACTTAGCTTAAAATGAGACACTTCTGTTTTCCTCCCATAGTTTCTGTGGTTCAGGAATCAAACATAGCTTACCTGGGTCCTCTGCTTTAGGATTTCTTACGGGTCGGCAGTCAAGGTGTTGATTCTAATCTGAAAGGTTGACTGGGAAGGAATCTTTTTCAAGCCCACCAATATGGTTAATGACATGAATAGGCTCCTGGAAGGTTGTTGGATTGAGGGCCTCAGTTTCTTGTTGGCCATCGGGCGGGAGGGGGTCACCTCTGTTCTTGGTCATGTGTGCCTCTACAGCTTGCTTCCTCAAAGCAAGCATGTGGGAAAAATTAGAGAGTGAACCAGGCAGAAGTTACAGTCTTTCAGAACCTAATTTCAGAAGTGACATCCCATTACTTTTGCTGTGTTCTCTTTATTGGAAGTGAGTCATTAAGTCCAGCCCCCACACAAGAGGAAAGAATTATACAAGGCAGTGAAAATCAGTAGGCAGATCCACTGAAGGCCATGTCAGCAGCTGCCTATTACCACCTGACATAATCTTTATCAGGCAGACCTAGGATATAAATCCAGGTTTCCAAGTCCTTTTTTTTTTTTTTAAAGGTTTTATTTATTTGACACAGAGAAAAAGACACACACAGTGAGAGAGGGAACACAAGCAGGGGGAGTGGAAGAGGAAGAAGCAGGCTTCCCGTTGAGCAGAGAGCCCATGCGGGGCTCCATCCCAGGACGCCACTGTGATTTCTGAGTCCCCGCTCTTTCTTGAAGAGTCTACTCCAGAGGAATCTTGAGTGTTGATTGTAGTCATAACTGTGAGCTGATTATGTAGCCATGCTTTCCTCCTGGCTATGTTTTGGAGACAGAGCAGTTTCATTGTAACCACAGTGGCGTGGTGAGCTGTGGGACTTCCTTCACGTTCACTTATCCTTGATCCCCTCCTTCTTATTCCTTCAAGGGGGTATTTCATCCTCTCAAGACCTCAAGTCCTCAACTTTCTCACCCTCTGTAAATAGCTTTGTTTCTGGTAGAGAAATCAGACAATATATTTCATGAATATGCCCTGTTGAATAAGACATCTCTGTCTTACACACTTTGTTCCCTCTGCCTACAGTGTTCTTCCCTTCCTTTTTTCTGCCCAGGTGTATTTTTTCTTATCCTCTAAGAATTGGCTTGAGCCGTACTCTTTGGTGAGGTCTTCTCTGTTCCCTGGAGCAGAGTTAATGCTCCCCTCCTTCATATTTCCATGTCTTTCACACACACACCTCAAGGATAGCTCCCCTCTCACTGGGTTTAATGACTTCTTTACATGGCCTCTCTTTTCATATTTTATAAGCTCTATGAAATCAGGGACTATGTCTTATTCATTTCCATATCTCTGTGCCTAACATTTTATGGAGTTCAGTAAATATTTGTCAAATCAGTGAATCAATCTTCTATTATTAGCCCCCAACCATGTACATAATAGGTGAAGAATAGCAATACTAAAAGGTACTTTCTTTAGATATTGTTGTGTGTAGTGACTAAGGTCATCCTTGGATTTTTCCTTCCTCTCACACTTGATATTCACTGTGAGCAAGTCCTATTGGCTCTAACTTCCAAATAACCTTTTTCATTGAATCTAGGACGATGTTGATTATAAGACATAGTATTATGTTGCAAGATATTATATATATAATATGGCAGTATTATATATTAATATTGTATATGCTTATGTCTACTATGGTTACACTATTAAGAGAAAATGCTGCTAATGAAACTATGGCATGCCACTGACTGTAGAATGCATCTTGATTGCATGGGTATAAAATATGAAAAAATAAACATCTTAGAATTGATTAAATATATACATTATACTTTGAACACTTCCCCCATTTTCACACTACTATGCTTGCCTAAAGCAATACTATGTCTCATGTAGAACATGCAGTAGTCTTGTCACTGGTTTCTCTAGAGACTCTTTTTCATAGAGTAGCCAGAGGAATTTTATTTTGTCACCTGGCTCATAACAATTCTTTGTTCAGACATCTTCCATGAGCCAACATATGCAGAACAAAATCAAATTCCTTACAATGGTGTACAGATTCTTGCACGACCTGCTCAATACTTACTTTTCCACTCTCATATTACTACTGCACTCCCCTTTGCTCACTCTGATTTATCTATACTTTCCTTCTATCTGTTCTTTGATCATACTAAGCTTATTCCCACCTCAGGGCCCTTGCACTTGCTATCCCTTCTGCCTAGAAAACTATTCTCTTAAAAGTGTACAGTGCTTAGCCCAGAAATAGATCTTCAACTCTATGGTCAACTAATCTTCGACAAAGCAGAAAAGAATGTCCAATGGAAAAAAGACAGCTTCTTCAACAAATGGTGTTGGGAAAATTGGACAGCCACATGCAGAAAAATGAAACTGGACCATTTACTTACACCACACACGAAAATAGACTCAAAATGGATGAAGGACCTCAATGTGAGAAAGGAATCCTTCAAAATCCTTGTGGAGAAAACAGGCAGCAACCTCTTTGACCTCAGCCGCAGCAACTTCTTCTTAGAAACATCGCCAAAGGCAAGGGAAGCAAGCGCAAAAATGAACTATTGGGACTTCATCAAGATCAATAGCTTTTGCACAGCAAAGGAAAGAGTCAACAAAACCAAAAGACAACTGACAGAATGGGAGAAGATACTTGCAAATGACATATCAGATAAAGGGCTAGTATCCAAAATCTATAAAGAGCTTATAAAACTCAACACCCAAAGAACAAATAATCCAATCAAGAAATGGGGAGAGGACATGAACAGACATTTCTGCAAAGAAGACATCCAGATGGCCAACGGACACATGAAAAAGTGCTCCATATCACTTGGCATCAGGGAAATACAAATCAAAACCACAATGAGATACCACCTCACACCAGTCAGAATGGCTAAAATTAACAAGTCAGGAAATGACAGATGCTGGTGAGGATGTGGTGAAAGGGGAACCCTCCTACACTGTTGGTGGGAATGCAAGCTGGTGCAACCACTCTGGAAAACAGCATGGAGGTTCCTCAAAAGTTGAAAATAGAGCTATCCTATGACCCAGCAATTGCACTACTGGGTATTTACCCTAAAGATACAAACGTAGTGGTCTGAAGGGGCATGTGCACCTGAATGTTTATAGCAACAATGTCCACAATAGCCAAACTATGGAAAGTACCTAGATGTCCATCAACAGATGAATGGATAAAGAAAGGTGATATATATATATATATACATATATATATATATTGATATATATTGATATATATATACACAATGGAATATTATGCAGCCATCAAAAGAAATGAAATCATGCCATTTGCGACAACACGGATGGAACTAGAGGATATTATGCTTAGCGAAATAAGTCAATCGGAGAAAGACAACTATCATATGATCTCCCTGATATGAGGAAGTAGAGATGCAACGAGGGTGGGGGTTAAGGGGGTAGGAAAAGAATAAATGAAACAAGATGGGATCAGGAGGGAGACAAACCATAAGAGACTCTTAATCTCACAAAACAAACTGAGGGTTGCCGGGGGGAGGAGGATAGGGTGAAGGTGGTGGGGTTATGGACATTGGAGAGGGTATGTGCTATGGTGAGTGCTGTGAAGTGCGTAAGCCTGACGATTCACAGACCTGTACCCCGGGGCTAATAATACATTATATGTTTATAAAAAAATAAAAAAAAATTTTAAAAAGTGTACGGTGTTCCTTTCCTTACTGAATTTATGCCTCTGCATACATATCACTACCTTGAAATTTACAACTCCCTCCCCTATTTAGATTTTGTTATAGAATTTATCATTATTCGACAATGGGTCTCTGTGTGTCTTTTTTTTTTTTTTAAGATTTTTTATTTTATTTATTTGTCAGAGAGAGAGAGAGAGTGAGAGCAAGCACAGGCAGAGAGAGAGGCAGACAGAGGCAGAGGGAGAAGCAGGCTCCCTGCTGAGCAAGGAGCCCGATGTGGGACTCGATCCCAGGACACTGGGATCATGACCTGAGCTGAAGGCAGCTGCTTAACCAACTGAGCCACCCAGGCGTCCTTCTCTGTGTGTCTTGACCCTAAAAGAGTGATTTTCTTTCTTTTTTAAGATTTTATATATTTGTTTATTTTGAGGGCAGGAGGGACACTGGGGGAAGGAGAGGGACAAAGAGCATCTCAAGTAGGCTACATGCTGAGCGTGGTTCCTGCATGGATCCTGATGTAGAGTTCAATCTTACGACCCTGAGATCACAACTTGAGCCGAAACCAAGAGCCAGCCACTTAACTGAGTCACTCAGGTATCCCAAGAATAAGTTTCTTGA
This sequence comes from Taxidea taxus jeffersonii, assembly GCA_003697995.1. NCBI lineage: Eukaryota > Metazoa > Chordata > Mammalia > Carnivora > Mustelidae > Taxidea > Taxidea taxus. The sequence goes on from ML099735.1 coordinate 16,871, forward strand.
GAGCAAGAATTTTGTCTGAATTGTCCATTTTGTATCGTATCCCCAGTACCTATAACAGAGATGCAATTAAGTATTTGTTGAATGAATGAATAAGTATTTGATTGAAGCCTACCTTTATGGTGAATCATATTTTATCACCCACAAAGTGGTTTGATATTTACATGTCTTGCTTATGAATGTTATCTCAAATTTCTCCATTTAAAAATTTTCTCATAAATAAAAAAATTCTATAAACTGAGGCCTGGATTTTCTTTTTGTAGCAAGTTAAATGCAACTGTTTGGGTCTCCTCATCAGAAAAAAGAAAGCTCAGGTTTGCCAAGACTGGCCCCGTGGTGTTGGCTACCTCTATCACAACTGGGTTTTGCAAGCCGCCCCCATGGACCAGGTCCATCTTTTCCTTTCTGTCTCATGCCTTGCATTGAGTTCCCACGAGTACTGCCCTGAATCTCTGGCAAGTGGGACTCTTGCTCTGGCTTTTGTGCTTTAGAGGGCTCCACTCTGGTCCTCCTTTGGTCCTTTTCCAAGGAGTAAGGAGTCCTTGGGATCAAGAGGATATAACCACCTGTAACTTGTATTTCTTATTTCCAGCACATATTTTTGGTACATGAGACTTCAGAATTTCCTGCCCAAGTGGTCACAAGTCAACTTCTAGGGTGGGTGGGTCCTTTCCTGGGTGTTTTCTCACTAGGGTGGACTCCGTGTGCATGCTTGGGCCAAGGATGGCTAAGTGTTGGCTATTTGGAGGCTAGATGGAGCTTTCACGTGTGGCCTGGGTTGTCGCTATGCGTGTTCTCTAGGCTGTTGGTGGTGCAGGAAGGGACCAGGGGTGGAAAGAGAAGGAGGAGAGGGCCACTTTCAGGCATGGATTTCTGGGAACCTGAGGATTCTGAATTTAAGTATATTTGTTAAGGTGGAAGTGTAGATGTTTTCACTGATGATGTTGGTTTGATATTTAACTTAAAAAAAGATTTTATTTATTTATTTGAGGGAGAGAGAAAGCATGCAGAGGGGAGGGGCAGAGGGAGAGGGAGAGGGAGAGAATTTTCAAACAGACTCGATGCTGAGTGCAGAGCCCAACATGAGACTCAGTCCCACAACCCTGAGACCATGATCTGAGCCAAAATCAAGAGTCAGATGCTTAACCGACTGAGCCACCCAGGTTGCCCCTGATGTATTTTTAAGCACTTACATGTATGTTATATGTGGGCTTTCACTTGTACTCTTGGCCAAAGCTCTATAAATATTAGGGGTGAGCTTGGTTCCGCAATTGTATTAATAGTGCTACCGCCTTAGGCCTATGTCTGTATGGTCCCACTGACTCTAAATGAAGTGTTCGCAATTAAAAAAAAAAATAGAATATCAAGAAATTAAACTGAATTTTTAGATAAATGAAGTTCTATCTGGAACCTCAGCATACAGATATAGAGATAGGATTATTCTGGCTGTAACAAGAATAAAAGCTCAGATCTCTGTTGACTCAGGGACTTGAACCCCTCCTTCAGGGTGCCTTGAGGCATGGCTTTGGAACTCCAGGAATTCACAGGCAGATACAGTCTGAAAGCTATGGCTTCTGAACACTGGTGTTGGGCATGCTTACGTTCTGTGAACCTGCCTCGAAACCCCACTACATAATCAAACAAATTTGGGGAAAGTAAGGCACTGTTAGACCTCTTTTTGGCAGTCACAGTGCACAACAACATGAAGTTTCTTTTCCCCTCCCCAGCTTGTTGGGATATAACATTGTGCAGGTGTCAGGTGTATGAGATGAAGCTTCGGTCTACATATATATTGTGACATGATGGCCACAGTGATGTTAGTTACCTCATCCATCACCTCACATAGTTCTCTGTTGGTGTGCATTTGTGTGGTGGGAACTTTTAAGGTCTACTCTCTTGGCAGCCCGAGCATACCGTACAGTATTGCTAACTGTAGTCACCATGCTATAATTTGGATCTCCAGAAATTATTCGTCTTGTAAGTGGAGTTTGTACCTTTTGACCACCTTAACCCATGTCTCCCACCCCACTGCCCCGGCAACCATCAGTCTACTCTCTGTTTCTAAGAATTCGTTGTTGTTGTTGTTTTTTTTTTTTTTTAGATTCCAGATATAAGAAGATCTTTCTCTGTCTGACTTATTTCATTTAGCATAATGCCCTCAAGGTTCAATCATGTTATCACAAAGGGCAAGGTTTCCTTCCTTTTTAAAATATTCCAGAGGAATGAGGTGCCTGGGTGGCTCAGTGGGTTAAAGCCTCTGCCTTCAGCTCGGGTCATGATCCCAGTGTCCTGGGATCGAGCCCCATATCGGGCTCCATGCTCGGCAGGAAGCCTGCTTCTCCCTCTCTCACTCCCCCTGCTTGTATTCCCTCTCTTGCTGTGTGTCTCTCTGTCAAATAAATAAAATCTTAAAAAAAAAAAATTCCATAGGAAGTCATGTACCACAGAGTGATTTGTATATGTATATATTGCAAAATGACCACAATAAGGCCAGTTAGCACATCTATCACTCCACATAATTATCTTTTTCTTTCTTTCTTTCTTTTTTTTGTTTTTTTTTTTGGTGAGAACTCTTAAGATTCACTTGCTTAGAAACTTTCAAATATACCTATATGTATTTTATTTATTCCTTTTGTCTATCTATTCATCCATCAACAGATACTATTGGCTATTGTGAATAGTTTTATACTGAATGTGGACATGCAGATATCTCTTTGAGATAATGATTTTGTTTCCTTTGGATGTATACCCAGAAGCGAGACTGCTGGAACGTATGGTAAATCTATTTTTAATTTTTTGAGGAAATTCCATACTATTTTTCAGTGACTGTACCAATTTACATTCTCACCAACCGTGTACAAAGGTTTCCTTTCTCCCATATCCTCACCAACACATTATCTCTTGTCTCTTGATAATAACTATTCTAACAGGTGTGAGGTTGTATCTCATTGTGGTGTATGCTAATGTATACTAATTTGATGATGAGTGATACTGAATTCCTTTTCATGTACCCAATGGCTATTTGTGTATCTTCTCTGGAAAACTATCTGCTCAAGTCCTTTGCCCATTTCTAAATCAGATTATTATTTTTTTGCCATTGAATTATATGAGTTCCTCCTGTATTTTGGATATTAGCCCCTTATCAAAGATATAGTTTGCAAATACTTCCTTCCATTCCATAGGCTGTCTCTTCATTTTGTTGATTGCTTCTTTTCTTGTGCAGAAGTTTTTTAGTTTTATGTGGTCCCACCTGTTCATTTTTGCTTTTGTTGCTTATACTTACGGTATCAAATTAAAAAATCATTGTTAAGACCAATGTCGAGTTGCTTACTCCCTATGCTTTCTTGTAGGAGTTTTACTGTTTCAGGCCTTATATTTAAGTCATTCATTTGAGTTAATTTTTGTAAATGGTGTAAGATGGTGGTTCAGTTTTGTTCTGAGTGCAAATATCCATTTTTCTCTACACTATTAATTGGAGACCATCTTTTCCTCATGAATATTCTTGGACCTCTTGTCAAATATTAGTTGGCTGTATATTAGTGGGTTTATTTCTTTGCTTCTAATTATGTTCCCTTGGTCAATGTTTTTATTTTATGCCAGTATCATACTGTTTTGACTATTATAGCATTTAGTATAGCTTGAAATCAGGAAGTGTGATGATGTCTCTACTTTGTTCTTTTTTCTTAGGATTGCTTTGGCTATTTGGGGACTTTTCTGGTTCCATACAAATTTTAGGATATTTGTTTTTATTTCTATGAAAAATGCCATTGGAATTTGTTACAGATTGTATTGAATCTACAGATGGCTTTGAGTTGTAGGGACATTTTAACAACATTAATTCTTCTGATTTATGAACACAGGAGATCTTTCTATTCATTTGTGTCTTCTCAGTTTCTTTCATCAAAGTCTTATAGTTTTTAGTGTAGAGATCTTTCACCTCTTTGGTTAAATATATTCCCAGGTATTTTATTCTCTTTGATGCTATTGAAAATGGAATTGTTTCCTTAATTACTTTTTCTGATAGTTCACTATTAGTGTAAAGAAATGATTTTGTTTATTAGAGAGGTAGAGTTGGAGAAGGGGGAGAGGGAGAGGGAGAGAGAGAATCTTAAGGAGGCTCCATGGTCAGCATGGAGCCCACTGTGGGGTTCAGTGTGGGGCTTGATCTCACATCCCTGAGATCATTACCTGAGCTTAAATCAAGAGTTGGATGCTTAACTGACTGAACAATGCAGGAGCCCCACAACTGATTTGTGCATGTTGATTTTGTTTCCTACAACTTTACTAAATTCATTTATTAGCTCTACAAGTTTTTTTGAATGGAGTCTTTAGGGTTTCTGTATATAATATGTCATCTGTAAAAGAGACAATTTTGGGGCACCTGGGTGGCTCAATTGGTTAAGCATCTGCCTTCAGCTCAGGTCATGATCCCAGGGTCCTGGGCTCGAGCCCTGCATCGGGCTCCCCACTCAGCAGAAAGCCTACTTCTCCCTCTCCCACTCCCCTGCTTGTGTTCCCTCTCTCGCTGTCTCTCTCTGTCTCTGTCAAATAAATAAATAAAATCTTTAAAAAAGAGAGAGAGAGACAATTTTATGTCCTATCTGATTTGGATGCTTTTGATTTCTTTTTCTTTCCTAGTTCTGGCTAGGACTTTCAATACTATGTTGAATAAAAATGGCAAGGATGGGTACCCTTGTCTCGTTCCAGATCTTAGAAGAAAAACTTACAACCTTTCACTGTTGAGTATAATGTTAGCTATGGGCTTGCCAAATATGGCCTTTATTATGTTGAAGTAGATTTATTTGTTGAGATTTTTATTATGAAAGAATGTTGAATTTTGTCAATGTTTTTTCTGCATGTATTGAGATGATAATATGATTTTTATCTTTCTACTAATGTGGTGTATCACATTGGCCGATTTACATATTTTGAACCACCTTTTCATCTTAGGGCTGAATCCCACCTGATCATGGTGTTTGCTATTATTCTGTTGAACACTTTTGCATTTATATTCATCAGAGATATTGGTCTGTAGTTTTCTTATCTGGCTTTGGTGTCAAGGTAATGCTGGATTCCTAAAGTGAGTTTGAGACTATTCCCTCCTCTTCACCTTTTTGGGACAGACTGGTGTTGATTCTTCTTTAAATATCTGGTAGGACTTGCTAGTGAAACCATCTGGGCCTGGGCTTTTCTTTGTTGGGGGGATTTTGGTGATTGATGCAGTCTTCTTACTTGTTATTGGTCTGTTTAGTTTTCTATTCTTCATGATTCAGTCTTGGTAGCTTGTGTGTTTCTAGGAATTTATCCATTTCTAGGTTCATGACAGTTTCTTATAAACCTTTGTATTTCTGTGGTATCTCTTGCAATGTCTCCTCTTTCATTAATAATTTTATTTATTTGAGTCCTTTCTCATTTTTTTCTGGCTTAGTCCAGCTTAAGGTTTGCCAGTTTGTTTATTTTTCAAAGAACCAGCTCTTAGTTTTATTATGTTTCCTATTCTCTTTTTTATTTATTTCTGCTCTAATGTTCATCATTTATTTCCTTATGCTAACTTTGGGCTTAGTTTGTTCTTCTTTTTCTGGTTCCTTGAGGTGTAATGTTAGGTTGTTTGTGTGAGATCTTTCTTTTTTCTTGATAGATATAAACTTTCCTCTTAGAACTTCTTTTGCTGCACCCCATAAGGTTTGGTATGTATTGCCATTTTCATTTGTCTCATTCAGCTCAGCTTGGGGCACTGGTTAGGTCAGTTGATAGCACATGGTGGCAGGTGGGCTTATTATTAGGGTCTCTGGTTGGGCAAAGCCATTGTATGAGCTCTGAGGTTGGGGGAAGAGGGTGTTGCTGGCTAGGCTCCATGTTGAAGGTTGGGGGAGGACTTGGTTAGGCTTCCTGGTCTGGTGGGGCTGTAGCTGTCTGTGATCAGGTAGGGCCATCAGCTGGGCTCTGCACTTCTGGTCAGGCAGGGTTAACCACAGGTTGTGTTCACTGTCAGGGCAGTCCTACGGACTGGACTGCACAGTTGTACAGGACTGTGGGCTAGTGCTCCACAGTTGCTCCTAGTAAGATGGCCTCAGGTTGGGCTTTGTGATCAGGTGGGGCCACAGGTTATACCCTGAAGCTGGGCTGGGCTGCTGGCTGAGCTTTATAGTCCAGTGGGCTGTTGGCTATGCTCTGTTCTTGGGAAGGGTAGCTGGTTGGGCTACTCCAGTTGGGAAGTCCCTATAGCTTTATCCTGCAGTTGGCTGGGACTGGATACTGTGCTTCATAGGCTCCTGTGTTAGGTGAGGCTGCAGATTATGTTCCATGATTGGGCACAGTCATCCACTGGGCTGCCTGTCTATGCAAGGCCACAGGCTGAAGCAATTGGGCAGAGCTGTACTGTCAGTTCTGCTGTTGTAGACCAGCACTGAGGCTTCTCAGGATGACTGTTCAGGTTTCTTCCTTACGTGGGGCTGGAGGCTATACTCCACAGTTTGCAGGTCTCCT
>ML099736.1:0-12417 GCA_003697995.1 Taxidea taxus jeffersonii
AACGCTGCCCAAGCTGGATGGCAGGCTCTTTGCTCCGGGCCCAGTGCGGCCTGTGCTGCGAGAGCGGCGCCACCTGCTGGCGGTTTCCTTGAACTACAGCAGAAAGCCTGGCCGGGGCAGCTTGGCTGGGGGCGGGGGTGCCCCGCTTGGGGCGTGGGGGGAGATGCCCAGTCCCGCAGAGCAGGTTTTGATAAGGGGAAGGGAAGGAGGTCTTGGGGCGACAAAAGGAGGTGGGGGGTGTGGGTATCAAGGGGAGCCTGCAGGGCATCTGCTTTAGCCGGTTCCCTGTGATGCCCGGAGTGATAGGGCCTGACTTTTTCTGAAAATTGCGGTCGGGGAGAAGCCGCCCCGCAGTTCCGCGGAGCACTGCAGTCCCCGCAGGGGCGGACGTGGCGGTTTCCTCTCTGACAGGCATGGCACGGTTTCGAGGTAACTGCTCTAGGTGATGGCAGGTTAGGGTCAAGTTGCATTTTTACGGGCGCGCTTTTCCCGTGTCGCCGGGACTGTTTCTTGAGAAGGTGATCCTCCCTCTCCTGGACTGCCCTGGGGCTTCTGTCAAAAGCCCATCCTCCGCGCAGTTCCGAGTATATTCTGAACTCTCGGTTCTGTCCATTGATCTCCATCTTTCCGCGGTAGCACAAGGCCCGGATGAAGGCTGTGAGTCTTGAAACCACGTAGTGAAAATCCCGAAACTCGGTTCACTTTCCAAATGGTCTGGCTCTCCTCAGCCCTCTGCATTTATGTGTAAACGTTGCAATCACCTCGGTAATTCCTCTAAGAAGTCCTGCTATGACTTTTCCTTTCCAATTGGAATGCTTTTATTTGGGGGGGGGGATGAGGAGCTTAGTGCACTGGCCACGATCTCCCCTACAATGTGGAGTAGAAATGGCAAAAGGGCGACACCCTGCATTGTTCCCGACAGCAGAGAAAATCTTCATTCTTTCACCATTAAGGGCTCTGTGCACGGTAAGATTGTGTAGACACTCCTTACTAGGCTGAGAAAATTCCTTTCTATATACCAATTTTGCTGAAAATGTTAATCGTGGGCGGGGCTTGGATTTTGTCAAATCTTCTGGCACCTACTGTAAGGGTCAGGTTTTCCCCCTTCTTATATTAATGTGGACTAAAGCATGGATTGACTTTAAGATGAAACCAACTTGCATTCCCGGAGAAATCCCAGCTGGTCCCGGTAGTATCTCCAGGGTGTTTGGACCGAGCTTTGCCTGCTCTCCCCACTGACCATTCACACAGCGTGTGGTCCTAGAGGCAGAAAAAGAGAATTGCATGGTTGGGGGTGAGGAGCCACCAGCATGTTCTAGGGCTGCAGCCTTGCTCAAAAGCCTTCCATGACAGGCTCTCATCTTCCCACGGGCCCCACCAAGGGGCCCCCTGTCCCCCTCAAGCGCACACAGGGGCACCGGCCCCAGCCCATTTCTCTACGGCCACCACATTGGCTGTCTCAGGCAGCAGTGCAGGAGACAGACCCTCCTTGCCCTCCACCTCTCAGTGGCCACGAGAGCCAGGCCGCTGCCTCCCCATTGCCTGGATGGTGGCAGGGGCGGGCCCTACAGGAGGTGCAATTAGAGGTCTGGAGCTTGGGGCCCCTGGGATGGCAGCAGCGATCCTCGTGAGTACAGAGGCTGCGGCACAGAAGCAGGAGTCACGGGCCCTGACAGGCTGCTGTGACCACAGAGCATCCACAAGGCTGAGACAGAGAGAGAGGCAGGCCCTCTGCTTTGTTTCGTGTGGCAGGCCACGCAGGTGCTGGTGACCTTGGGATCTTGCTCAGCCTTGGGACCAGGGCTGTGGCCTTCCTCCACGGGAAGGTGGCCCCTGCAGAGGGTGACAGCCTAAGGCAGCTCAGTGCCCTGCCAGGGACTATCTCCATCCCTCTGCCCCCGACGCAAGGATCCTCTCCAGAGGGGCTCCCCTACCCTGGTCCAGCCTGCAAGGGTGGCTCCGTCTCATGGGCATGGAGGGGCTGTGCCCCAGTCCATGACGGCTGGGTCTGGATTCCCTTAAGCCCAGATACTCCTGTCCCACCCCAGTGCTGACAATGTTGGCAGAGAAGCTTGAGGGGGTGGGCTTCCCCTCCCCTGCATTTCCCCAGCAGCTCCAGCAGACTCCTTCCTGAGTCCCCATACGCTGGGTCTCCCTGATTAGAGGGTGCATTTGATTTCGTTCCCCAAACACGCGTGTATTTGAAGCCAAGCGGTCAAGTCCTAGGTCAGTTGCTGTAGGAGGTCCGGGGCCACATGGAAGTGGCTGCACTTTGTATCCTGAAATCCTGCCCCAGAGTTGGGGACTGAGGGGTGCTGACTCAGGGGACACCAGGGCAGGCATCACTATGTCAGGGACACCAATGAACATCGAGAAGTTTCGCTGGGGTGGACGGCAGTCCCACCCTGATGCATGGATCCGATGAGCCGAGCCCGTGTCTCTGCCAAGCACCGGACTCAGGGCTGTCCGGGCATTCCTGCCACATGGCCCTCAGAAAACCCCGAAGGGAGGTTGGGGCATTGTCTCATCCCCATTACAGCGTTGGCAGGGGGACACACATCCAGGGGAGAGCACACACCCTGCTGTTGTCACCCAGACCCCGAGGCCCCGCATGGGTGCTCCGCATGGGAACCGCACGGACCCTGTCCTCTCATGGTTGGCGACACACATGGGAATAAGATCTTCTAAACTCTGAACTCGAGTTTCTCCAGCAACGGGGGCCTCAGAACCTTGGAGGAACAGCTGAAACAAAGGCATTTCCCATTTGCAACCAAGCAAACCAAATAGCCACACGTGGAACACGACAAAGAGGGGCTGTTGATCCTGGGAAAGCCTGTGCGCCAGGGAGACAACCCATCCCGGACTCGCGCGTGCAGCCACGGCGGGGAGCACTGGGGAGGAGGATGCAAGACAACACGGAGGCCAGCGCTGCAGACGGCCGGGAGGCAGGTGCACTGCGCCAGGCAACTGACCCACGAGCCTGTCTTGTCGGCTGTGGTGTGAGGACGTGTCCACCCACCCACCTGCCGGGGTCAGGGGTCTGAACGAGGCCCTCACTGGGGTCAGTCGCACATGCTGTCCAGGTGGGCTCAGCCACACCACACTCTCAAGGCTGCGACCTGCAAACTGCTCCTCATTGGCGGGGGTGGGGGGTTGGGGGTGGAAGGTCCACTCCAAGGACAGGGCAGGAGGTGAGGAGCCTCGGGTTGCTCGGGTCAAGCTCATGGCTCATCCCGGGACCACAGCCTGGCACTGACCTCCTCCAAACGCGGCCATAGGGATGATGGGGTGATCCGGGAAGAAAGCCCCCAGCAGGGCCCCGGGGACTGGGCAGGCTCTCCACACCTGCCAGTTCCCTCCGCTTGCTTTCCTCTCCTCATACAGAGGAGACTGCTCCGTGTGAGGCCCGAACGAATGTTGAGCAGCCACCGGCTCCCTGAAGACCCACGGCCACCCTGAGGTCTCCCTACTGGCGGCGCGAGAGTGCACGTGGCTGGCCTGGGGCCCCGCGGTGCACTGAGGAAGAGCTGGGCTCCGAAGGCCACCCTGAGCCAGAGCGGAAGCTGCCTGCCTTCCTCCGGGGCAGGGAAGGGTGGTCCTCCCTCCCCAACGTGCCTGGGACCCTGAGCTCCCGTGTGACCCTCTCCTCTTGGTGGCACCAGGCTGCATTTGGGACCAACAGGGACTGAATAGAACCGTCTGGACTAAGCAGAGAGAAGCTCAGGGCGCTGGCAGGGACTGGGGTCCGTCCCCCCTGTGGTGGCAAGTGTCCGAAGGCTCTGCCTTGTCAGGGTGCTTTGGCCCCTGGTGGTTCCCAGTGGGCTGAGCACCCCCAAGGCCCTCACGCCAGGCTGTGATCCTCCGGGGACCATGACCCTGCACCCTCAGGAGCTCTCCCCCGTGGGGACAGGGGCGGGGATCTTCCTGCTTCTAGCTCAGCCCCTGGGCCCCCCTGGGGGCCCTCCACATGGCCAGGCTTCTCTGGGGACTCACTAGGCTGGGGTTATGAAGGAACAGTGCGGGTCTCAGCTGGGGGGAAGGGCACAGGCTTCTGGTCTCCAAGGTTTTATCTTTTCCGAAACTGGGTGCCCACCTGGCCGGCAGGGAGGCCAGGGGCACCTCGCCACCTGCTGTGGCAGACGGACCTCCGGGTGACCCAAAATAATGTGCAGGGAGCTTCCTTCACCCCATCGCCCCGAGCCCGCCCTCAAGCTTCCACTGTATTAAGCACTGAGGCCCGGCTCTAAAACAGAAAGACCTAGGTCTCGGCTTATCCAAATAAAGGTTGAGAACCAGAGAAATTGCCACCCTCGGGCCCAGCCCGTGCCGCGGCCTTCTCCTCCCGGGGCCCTGGCCGCGCAGGCCGGTCCCCAGCATCTCTGAGCAGGCCTCCCCGCTGCAGCCCTCCCTGGCACTCCCTCCCCTGCTCCCGGCCCCCCAGGGGACGCCACAACCGGAGAGGAGGCCTCCAATTTGATTGGATTTTATTGAACTCAGGGAGGGGTGTTTCTTTTTAACTTAGAGGGACAAGATTTGACAGCAGGAATGCGAGCGTTTTTCTGAGCAGCTCCTGCTGACCAGGACAGTGAATCACACACAGGAAAGGGACAGCCATCTTCTTCAGCCCGTGTCTCGGATTTTGCAGAAGCTCTGCTGTCTGGAACACAGACTGCAAATAAATAAAGTGCATGGAGAGCCTGTCTGGCAGCCAGGGCCCAGTGCGGGCGGGGGCAGGGGGCGGGGGCAGCTCGATAACTACTCAAGGCCGATCCTGTCCGAAGAGCAGGGGCAGGACCACAGGCCGAAGAAGTGCAGCCCCTGCCCAGTCCCTCGGGGGCCGTGCTGAGACTTCCGGGGCCCCGGGATGGGCTGGCATGGGCTGGGGCGCCCCACAGGGCAGGGGTCTCGGGCCAGGGCCCCGAGGCTTCCCCCTCTCTCTGTGGGGAAGAGGTGTCCCAGGCCCCAGGCAGCTCCGGCTGAGCCCCAAGGCCTCGGTCGGGGAGCGGGTCACCCCGAGGGTGAGACGGGGCCTTGCAAGGGGCAAATCCGTGGATCGGCCCTAGGGAGGCCCCGCGTGGTTCTCGCACGCTGTCCCCGGACATCTGTGGATGGAGTTGGCAGGCCGGCAGGCTTCCAGACGTGGTCCTGGGTGGAGAGGATTGGGGTACGGGAGGTGCCACCGGGACCCCAGAACCCTTGGCACGAGGTGAGAGCCATCACACCCCGTCTGTGGGAAGCTGCAGAGCACCCATGGTGGCTTCATTGGGCCTCGGTCCCGGGGAGAGGCGGGCCAAGCTCTTCACTCAGGACCCGACCTCCAGAGCGGCAGCTGAGAAAGGCAGGAGGGTGACACTGGGCCACTCTGTCCCTGGGGCTGGACAGACTGCTTGGGTTTTCAGTCCCAGGAATTTGGAGCCTGGGCGCCGAGAGCAACCGGGGGCAGAGAGCCTGGGGGACCGGGGTCTTTCCTGGCCCCCTCGGGGCCACGGCTGGCCATCCTGGTGGGCCCAGGAGATGCACATCTGGGGCCTCAGGGCCAATCCAAGCCTATCCAGAGGACCTTCTCCGGCGGGATCCTGGGCTGTGGGGTGGAAGCCTGGAGACCCATCCCGGGTTTATCCCTTCACCCTCCTGGTTCCAGCCTGTGCCCAGGGGCACTGCCACCACCCCACCCCCACCCTGCCACCCAAACTGAGAGGCCCGTGCCACTCAGCTGCCGAGGAGCTCTTGGTCCAGCCTGCGGTGGGGTGGCAGGCGAGGCCAGGCTCTGTGGGTAAAGACCTCCGCTCCCGCTCTGCAAGGCGTTCTAGGACTCTCTCCTGTGTCCATCTCAGCTCTGACAGTCTTCGCTGTGGCCTCCCACACCACCCCAAGAAGAGCCAGTTCCCCACATTCCCTGCCCTGGCCCGGTTCTCTCCCCCTAGGTCCCCCAGGGGCCTTGAGCTCCCCTCCCCCACAGAGCCAGGTCTTCTCAAAGACTGGACGCAGATTCAGCCCCACCCCTTCGTATCTGTAGGACAAGGACACATCTCTCACAGTCCCAGAGCCAGCTTTTCCAATCATCAGGTGGGGAGCACAGAACGCCCTCAAAGTGTCGCTAGGAGATGCAGTGCTGAGGTGACAGGGTCACGTCCTTCCCCATTCCAGAACGGGACCATCGGCCACCCCAGCACCTGGTGCCTCCGCCTGGAAGGTCCTTTCTTTCCTCCCGGGCCAGGCCCTTTGCCCAGCAGCTCCCCAGGCAGCACTGGGGCCAGGGCCCCCCCCTGGGCAGGGACTGCAGTCTCTCGACAAGGCCACGGAAGGGGTGGGTCACCACCTACGAACACTGGTTCCTGAAAGACAGAGAGATGGAGACTCCACAGTGTTCCCACAGAGAATGGGGCGCATTTCCCCAAGGGCTGCCTCCTCGCAAGCCGCTGCTCCACTTGCTCTCTGCACCCCAGCCTGCGAGCTGCCCTGGGCTCAAGGAGACCCCCATTTCCCCAGGCTCCTCTGGGAGCACAGGAACTGCTGGAGGCGGCCTTCAGTGGCACCGGGAGGGCAGACCTAGGCGCTGGAGGGAGGGTGGCAGAGACGGCGCTGGAGAGCAAGACTGTGGGGGCAGGGATAGGGCAGAGCGGCCTTCCCACTCCTCTGGGTCTCCAAATGGCCAAGTGTCCAGCGCCAGAGGACGGCCCCAGAACGGGAGGGGAGCCCCAGGCACAGAAGGAGCAGGCCCGCAACACGGGGCCAGAGGCAGCTGCCCAGACCCCAGGGGCCTGAGGGTTTAGAAGAGGCACCCACCAGGGCTTTGGCCAAGAACACAGCCCACGTCCCTGTCTGACTCCCCAAGGGGGTGAAGGGTGGCCACATCTTTTCCTTCTGGAGCATTCCCCGGGGCCTCCCTCAGCCCATTCCTGTCCATTCCCTGGGGTTCAGGTCGCAGCACCAGGGCCTCTGGGGAGAGTGGAGCGGGGATGGGCTCCGAGATGCTGGGCTGCCGCCGCCCCACCCCCGTCCGGGAATGAGGACCAGAGAGTATGGGGCGCCTGCGGCCTCCCGCCTGGGCAGCTCAGGGGCCGGCTTCCTGGGGTCCCGTCCACAGTGCCCCCTGCCACCGAGACGTCATGGCAAGCGCCGCCGCCAGCCCGCGGGTCCAGCCTCTGGCCTCCTACCTTGTGGATCGGGGCCATTCAAGTCCCTGCTGCAGAATTTTTCCTTGCGGCTTCCCGGGCTCTGGCCAACGTGAGGCAACAGGTCGGCCGCACTCAAATCGGTTTTTGGTTTGTTTGGTTTCTTCCCCTGGCGCCCGACAGTAGGGGCCCGTTTGCAGAGTTTCTGTGCAATAGGTCACCGGCCACGCCGCGGGCGGGCGGCCGGTCGTGGCCGGGGCCCGGCCGGGTGGCTGGGCGGCCGGGTGGCCGGCGCCCCCCGGCGGAGGTCTAGGGCCCGGGGGCCCGGGCCGCCCCGCCTCCTGCCCCCGCCGCGTCCCGCCGGCCGTCCTCCATGCCCGCGCCCCCGCCCGGCGCGGCCCGGCGCGCGGGACCCTCCGGCGGGGGCTGCGGCGGCGCCCGCTCACTCGATCCGCACCTGCAGGCGGACGTTGAGCATCACCGAGGCCACCACGTAGAAGTAGGGGAAGTTCATGCGCAGCCGCCAGGCCAGGTCGAAGAAGGTGATCAGCGTGCGCGTGAGCCCCTTGCAGAAGGCGCCGTACGAGCCGCGGGCCGCCGCCGAGCGCGACAGCCGCACCGCCAGGCCCGACAGGGCCGCCGCCGCCGCCGCCGCCGACAGAGCCGCCGACGCCGCCATGGGTCCGGACCGGCGCAGGCCCCGCCGACCCAGGGGAGCGCGTGCGGCCGGGCAGGTGCACGCGAGGCCTGAGGCGCCCCGCCGGCCGCCGGTGCCCTCCCGCCCCGCCCCCGGTCACTCCTTCCCTGGCTGCGTCCGGGATGCAGCCTCCGCGGCCGCCGCCACCGCCTCCGCCTCCGCCGCCGCCCCCCCGCCGGAGCAGCCTAGGGCCAGCCCCGCCCCTCGCCGGCGGCCGGGGCGGCCGCCGCCGCCAGCGTAACCCCGCCCCTCGTGTGGCCACGCCCCCTCCCGGGCGCCGCGGAGAGGCCACCGCCGGCCCGGGACCGCCCACGGGACGCCCCGCCAGCGAGCCCCCCCTCCTCCTGGGCTCCCAAGGGCAGAGCCCGAGGGCAGGAAGGGGTTGGAAGGTGGTATCCCCAGGGACCGCTTTGGGGGCGTGTCCTTGAGCGCTGCCGGGGGGCGGGGGGGGAGTGTCTGGACCGCCACGCTCTCTCCTTGCAGATGGCCTACTGGGAAGGCCCCGCCTGTTTACCGCATCCCCCTTCCCCACGGTGTCCGCGCAAAACCCGGCCGGGCAACCCATTGCACCTTCCTTTAATTCGCATGTCTCTGCTAATTCAGCGGCACTGTAGAGTGTCACCAAAGCACGGGCGCGTTGTTTTCTTTTTGGTGTATTTGCTGGTCATGTATATTTCTTTATTGGTTAATTGCCCCATTACCCTCATTGTCTTTACCTTTCACCCCATAGTGATTTCTAAGTACTCCTCTTAAGTGTATCTTTGCCCTGGACACGGCACAAGGTCTTCTTCGGTTTTCATTTGCCCTTGTCCCGGCTATTTTCCTTGCTGGTGGGCTTAAAAGCTCTGTCGTGGTTTCATCTTATCTTTATTCTAAAGCAAATCCAACCCAAATTCGACCACTTTTTAAGAGTATTGAAATGATCAAGCTTCATTATAGCCATGACTTTTTTTTTTTAAGATTTTATTTATTTATTAGTTAGAGAGAGAGCGAGCACAGGCAGACAGAGAGGCAGGCAAAGGCAGAGGGAGAAGCAGGCTCCCTGCCGAGCAAGGAGCCCGATGCGGGACTCGATCCCAGGACGCTGGGATCATGACCTGAGCCGAAGGCAGCTGCTTAACCAACTGAGCCACCCAGGCGTCCCTAGCCATGACTTTTTAAAAGCTGTCTGCAAAAAGTAGATTCACTATGACCTCATCCCTGTTTACACAAGGAGGGCTGGCCTGAGTATTCGGGCTCTCTCAAAATGCCTATCATCATCACATGGTCATGCCTAAATGGTCATGGGGGAAAAAAGATAATTTCTTTTCTTTTAAGTTTCATTTATTTATTTTAGAGAGAAAGAGAGAGCAGGGGAGGAGCAGAGGGAGAGGGAGAAGGAGACTCCCCCACTCAGCAGAGAGACCCATGCTGTCCTGGGTCCCTGAACCCTGACATGATCTGAGTCAGTATCAAGAATCCCATGCTTAACAGACTGAACCACCCAGGCACGTCCAAAAAGAGAATGTCATAAACATTATGTTATTGTGTGGCATCATGACTTTATCCACAACATAACCATGCATGGGTGTGAATGCATGTAAAATGCCAGGGCAGATGTATCAAATTACTCAACATTGTTTACCTCTGATTAAGGCAATAGAAAGGAAGATGCACTTTTTACTCTTTGTATATAAGCATGTATATCCGTTTGTATATCTATATTTGTGTAATGCCATGAAAAAAACTAATCATTTGGAAAAGAAGGGGCCACAGAAATACAGGCTGAAGCCACATAGAAACCCTTTGTTCCGGACTGGATCCAGCCTCATTCATTTGCATTGCTTGTGCCTTCTAATCATTTCTAAAACCCTTCCTTGGCCTCATCTCATTATTTTTAACATTTTATTTTGAAATAATTATCGACTCACAGAAAGTTGCAAAAATAGTACAAAAGAAACTTGCGCCCAGCTTCCTCCATGGTTACATTTCTACAGATGCAGTATAATATCAAAACCAGGAAATTGACATTGGTATATTACTGTTAGGTAGACTATAGGCCTCATTCAGGTTTCACCATTTCCCTAACCTGCATTAATGTGTGTGTGTGTGTGTGTGTGTGTGTGTGTGTGTGTATCTCCATCCATCCCATGTCGGGATTCCTGTAATCACCACTACAATCAAGATACAAAAATATTCCATCAGTACTCACTCAGCCACGTGTACATATTTTGCTAGAGTCATATCTATTTCACTTTGTTTGGAGTGACTGTAAGTAGTACTATGTGTTTAATTTTGGTTTCCACATGTTCATTGTTAGTATATAGAACTGCAATTGAATTTTTAGTTTTATTTTGAAATAATCATAGATTTACATGCGGTTGTGAGAAAAAGTACAGAGAGATCCCACGTACTTTTTCCTACTTTCACACAGTCATAACGTCTCTCAAAAGTGGTACAGTATCAAAATGAGGATATTAACACATCTACCTGTCTTGTTTCTGTCTGTCTTGTTTCCCCCGATTTACTTGTTTGAGTGTGTGCGTGTGTGTGTAGCTCTATGCAATTCTACCATGGGTATAGATATAGCATATAGTTCATTTCTTTTCTTTTTTAATAAAAAGCTATAGTTTAAGGATTTATTTATTTATTTGAGAGGGAGAGAGAGAGCATGCACATGCACAGAGGGAGGGCAGAGGGAGAGAATCTCAGGCAGACTCTCAGCTGAGTGCAGAGCCCATCTGGGGGCTCCATCTCATGACCCTTGAGATCATGATCTGAGCCCAAACCGAGAGTCTGGTGCTCAACCAAGTGAACCACGCAGGCACCCCTATAGTTCATTTCTTTTTATTGCCAAGTAGTGTTCTTTGGTATGGTTGCTTCATAGTTTGTGTGTCATTCACCCACGAAGGCCATCAGGGTTGTTTCCAGTTTTTGCCATTAGAGATAAAGTTACCATGAGTATTTGTTTATAGGTTTTCATGGGAACAATTTTTTTTATCTGGATAAATGCTCCAAAATTCAATTGTTGGGTTGTATAGTAAGGACATGTTTGGTTTTCCAACTCTGCCAAACTATTTTTCCAGAATGGCTGTAACATTTTATTTTGCCATCAGCAGTTTATGAATATATCCAGTTCTCTGCAACTTCGTCAGCACTGGGTATTATCACTTTTTGTTTGTTGTTGTTTTTGTTTTCATTTTTGCCGTTCTGATAGAGCAATCTTTCATTGTGGTTTTAATTTGTATTTCGCTGATGGCTAATGATGGCAAAAATCTCTTTATGTGCTTATTTTCTATCTGTATTTCCTCTTCGGTGAGATGTCTTCTGTCATTTCCTAATTGAGCCATTTGTTTTTTATTATTAAGTTTTGTGAGTTCATTATATATTGTACATATGAGTCCTTTGTCAAACACATAGTTTGCAAATATTTTCCTTCCAGTCTGCAGGTTGTCTTTCCATTCTTGATTCTCAGAGCTAGATGTTTAAATTTTGATGAGGTCCAATTGATTTATGTGTGTTTATGTGTTTAGAAAACCTAACCTATGCTATAAATTGTGTTAAACTTATCGACAACTTACAGGGAGAATTGACATTATTTCTGTTTTTAGTCTTCCAATCCATGAACACAGTGTGTCTCTTTATTTATTTATGTAGATCTTTGATTTCTTTCATCAAAATTTGTAGTTTTCTGCATTTGATCCTATACAAGTTTAACAAATGTATTCCTAAGCATTCCCCTTTTCTTTGAAGCAATTATAAAGGATACTTTTTAAATTTCAGTTTCCACATGCTCATGGTTACTATGTAGAAATTTTGTAGAATTCATTAGAAGTGTATTGTTTATTTTCTGGTTAATTTTCTGCTATTAGTTTCTAGATGGAGCCCATTGTGATCAGAAATCAAACTCTGGATGTTTTCAACTCTCTTAAATATTTTTAGGTTTATTTTCTGATTTTAAAAGAGCATTACTCTGCCATGTCTCCAGAGGAAGCCAGTGTGGGTGATAAAAGAACTAGATCCATGTCTTGTGATGAATGATTGAAAGAAATGTTCATAATTTAGAGAACATAGACTTATAAAGGAGATGTGACAGCTCTTTTAAATACTTGATGGTCAGAGTGTCTGAGTCACTCAGTCGGTTAATAGTCTGCCATAAGCATCTGCCTAAGCTCAGGTCGTGATCTCAGGGTCCTGGGATAGAGCCCCACATCCAGCTTCTCCCTCTCCCTCTGCTTCTCCCCCTGCTTGTGCTCTCTCTCTCTCTCAAACAAAATAAATATATTTTTTTTAAATCAGAGATGTCAGGGACAACCATTCTTCTCCCTCTCATCCCCGCTTGTGCTCTCTGTTGCTATCTCTGTCTCTATCTCTCTCTCAAATAAATAAATAAAATATTTAAAAATACATACAAACATACATACATACGTACCTGAAGGTCAGGGCACCTGGCTGGTTCGGTTGGTAAAGCACATGACTTTTGATTGGGGAAGGGTTGGGGGGTTATGTGGGTGTTGTAAGTTGGAGCCCCATGCTGGGTGTAGATTACTTAAAAATAACATCTTTTTTAAAAACACTTGAAGGTCTACTATGCTCAAAAGTGATTAAAGTACTGCTTTACTATGG
>ML099736.1:12517-29558 GCA_003697995.1 Taxidea taxus jeffersonii
TTTAGAATTTAGACCAATCAGATGAAACTATTCTTGGCCAACACAAGAAATGGACAGCCCTAAGAAGTAATGAGGCTCCCATCATCTTAAGTGTCCTAGAACCATCTGGAAATTAGTTGTTGGTCAGGGATACTGTTAAATTAAGTTTTCTGATGGGGCCATTAAACTCTAGCGGCCTGAACAATCCTTTACAATTCCAGGCTCTTTTGCTTCCAAGTTCACTCATGTTTATGTTCATTACAAAGTTAAGCAATTCTATTTTGTAATTTATTTGGAAGCATATTTTTTGTATAAGAAGCATAAAACTATGCTTAAAAGTGAATAAATCTTAAATGTAAAATTTGTAGTGACATTTTCGTAGACAGCATAGAGTTGGGTGATGTTTGTAAAAAAAAAACTACTCTGTTAATTTCTTTTGGTTGTCATTCTTACACCCCTTACATTTAACATAATTATTGATATGTTAGAGCTTAAGTCTGTCATTTTACTGTTTTCCATTGGTTCAGTTCGTTTCTCATTCCTCTTTCGTTTTTCTTGTCTTTCTATAAGATACTTGAGCATGTTTTAGGAATCCCATTTTTTTTTATTTATAGTGTTTTTTAGTATATCTCTCCGTATAGATTTGTGTCATTTTGTTTACTTTATTTTATAGCTTCAGTATTTATTTTATAGTTTTTCAATGTAATATACCCGTGTACCTATCACAGTTTACCGGTATCAGCCCTTAAAGCCGTGGAGTGACATAGACAGAATTTACTTCCATTGAGGTCCCTTTATCCTCCTCCCCTTTAAATAGAAATAGCTTGGCTATTTCCTCTATGTACACTGAGTCCACACCAGATGCTGTTATCGCTTTGGCATTAACCATAAAACAGGATCTTGGGCGCCTGGGTGGCTCAGTTGGTTGGGCGACTACCTTCAGGTCAGGTCATGATCCTGGAGTCCCAAGGACTGAGTCCCTCATCAGGCTCCCTCTGGCCTTCTCCCCTCTCATGCTCTCTCTGCCTCTCATTAAAACGATAGCAACAACAACAAAACAGGCTCTTAAAAACTCATGAAGTGATGGTGATTCTATTCTATTTCCTGCTACCTTTTCTCACCCCGTCCGTCTTACTGCCTGGAGTGCCGTCCTCCTTGCCTTATCATTTCTTTTCTGATTTTAGGGGATTCCCGGTAGCCATTCTTTAATGGTAGGTCTTCTGGCAACCGATTCTCTTGGCTTTCCTTCATCTGAGAATGTCCTTGATTCGCCTCATTCTTGAAGGATATATGTGCTGAATATGGAATTGGTGGTTGGCCGTGAGTGGGAAAGCAGAAGTCTGGTTCTGCCTGTTAGGAGGGGGTCATGGAGGGGGATTGAAGGTCAGCTCCCCACCCACCCTGCTGAAACTGAGAAGAGGAAGGTGGGTATTGTCCAAAAGATGTACTGTCGGGGCGCCTGGGTGGCTCAGTTGGTTAAGCGACTGCCTTTGGCTCAGGTCGCAATTCCAAGGTCCGGAGTTTGAGCCCAGAGCAGGGCTCTCTTCTCAGTGGACAGTCTGAGTCCCCCTGCCCCCTCCATTTTTGTGTTCTCTCTCTCTGTCTCTCTTTGTCTCTCTCTCTCAAATAATTAAATAAAATCTTAAACACACACACACACACACACACACACAAGGTGTCCTATTCTGTTAGGTCACCCTTTCCCCAGCCTTGTGCCAGGGAACAAGCTTTTCTTTTTTTTTTAAGATTTTATTTATTTATTTGACAGAGAGAGATCACAAGGAGGCAGAGAGGCAAGCAGAGAGAGAGGAAGGGAATCAGGCTCCCCGCTGAGCAGAGAGCCCGATGCGGGGCTAAATCCCAGGACCCTGGGATCATGACCTGAGCTGAAGGCAGAGGCTTTAAACCCACTGAGCCACCCAGGCGCCCCGGGATTGAAGCTTTTCTTCGCTAGCAGTTCGGGGCTGCTGGCTTCTCCAACAGCGCCTTAGGCATATATGGCGGGCAAGAGGCAACCCGAGAAACTCATTGTCGTGTCCTTCCTCAAATCCCAAGGTCCCTAGGTTTCAGAGTTTTTCTATGTTTGAGGGGCCATCAACATACAATGAAATGCAACTCTATTATTTTGAGGAGTTCTGTTTAAGTGATACCTCTGTGTAGTCCTCACTACAATCAAGATAGGGAACATTCCATCACAACAGAAAGTGCCCTCGTGGCCCTCCCAGTCCCTCCTTCCCCCGCACCCACACCCAGGCCACCCCAGGTCTGTTTTCTGTCATCACAGATTTGGCTCCACCGCCTTGAATGTGGGCGGGACTCACTGACTTAACATTGAATAGCAACGCTGGCTAGTGTGAGGCTTTTTTTTTTTTCTTTAGTGTGAGTCTTTTTAATTTTAGCCATCCTAAGGGGTGCATACTGATATCTCACTGTGGTTTTCTTTTGCATTTCCCTTATGACTAATGATGCCAAGTATCTTTTCATAGGGTTGTTTGCTATTCAATATCTATTTTCTCCTAAAGTGGCCATCCAAATCTTTTAACTCCTTTTAAAGGTTAGGCTGTCTATCACTGAGTTGTAAGAGGCCTTTGCCTACTTTAGATACCAAGCCTTTCTGGGATAGATGTTTTGCAAATATTTTGTCCCAGGCTGCAGCTTGCCTTTTAATTTTTGCAGTGTATTTCTGTCATGAGCACGATATGACAAGCACACATGGCTTGTGTCTTTCCCGTGTCCGTTTTATTCCATCCTCGAGCAAAGCTAACATAATTATAAAACAGGTTCAGGATCCCTAACTCCATGACATTTCACCACGTGTTTGACTTGGCTTCTTACAGGGCACACAAAGCAAAGCACAAGACAAGTCACACGACAAGTAAGATGGAATGGGGGCGGGGCGGAGGATAGGAAGTTAAAGAAACAAAAGGGAAGTCAGTCTGTGGGTGTGCAGTCGAGATAAGGCCGGATCCGGTCTGGGTCAGCTCTCGGGGTTCAGTGCTTCTTATGTTCCAGCAGCCTAGGATCTCAGGTCTGTTCCGAGATCAATGGGGCAGAGCCTTTGGCTGAGTGTGTCACCTGCTGATGCTGGTCTCGCGATACCTGGTCTTGGCTGGTCTCGCGATATTTGGTCTTAGCTGGTCCATCATTGCTTGACACGGGCCCCTGCTTGACAGGAGTGACTCCATCTTGCTCTCGACAGTTTCAAAGACCAGAAGTTTTTAATTTTGGTAAAGCTTCATGGATCAGTGCTTTCTTTGGGGTGCATGGTGTTTGGTCCTGTGTAAGAAATCTGTGCCGATCCCAAAGTTACCAAGATCTTCTCGTATGCTTGATTTTCGAAGTTTTTAAGTCTCAGTGTTTCACTTTGCTCTGTTACCCATTTTATCATTCGATTAAAGATTTATTTATTTATTTGAGGGAGACAGACTGAGAGAGAGCGTGTGCCCACATGTGCATGTGAGTGGGAGAAGAATCCCCACTGAGCTCAGAGCCCCAGAAAGGGCTTGATCCCACCACCCAAGAGATCACAACCTGAGCTGAAACCAAGAGCTGGATGCTTAACTGACTGAGCCACTCAGGCGCCCCGATCTATTACCCATTTTAGAATAATTTTTGGTCTTCCTCCATCCAGCAGGAGTGGTGGCTGGGAACTTTTGACCCATCATGCAGAGGCCTGTCAAGGGAGTGGGAGGGTGGAGCTTCCCCAAGCTTCTGCACACAGACAGAGAACTTTCCCACTCTGAAAAATAATAATATTTGTGTACTGCCTGAGATAAGAGACAAGGTTCATTTCATTTATCAGACACCATTATTCAGGTATAACTGACATCCCATATATGCGGCATGTTTAACGTGTATAATTTCATCAGTTTTGTCACACGCATATCCCCTTGAAACCATCACCGTGCTCAAGTGAATTTGTCCATCACCCTCGAGTCTCCTCTGGCTCCTTTGTAATTTCTTCCTCTCATGCTTTTCTAAGCTCACCTAACCATTGTCACAACAGATTCACGGGAGGAAGTCCCCACTCACCAGAAGCTACAATTGTGAACAGACAGCCGCTGCCGGAGACACAATGACAAGTCATGGCTGCAGGAACAGTGGATGGAAAAAGTCCAGCACTGGGACCCCTGGGTGGCTCAGTCAGTCAAGCGTCTACCTTTGGTTCATGTCATGATCCCAGGGTCCTGCATTGGGTCCCACATCGGGCTCCCTACTCAGTGGGGAGTCTGCTTCCCCCTCTCCCTCTCACTCAATGGGGCTCTGCCCCATTGATCTCAAAACAGATAAGCCTCATACCCTTAATCTATATTTGGGGGCAGCACATGAAGTACCCTGTGGCTCTGGGTACTTGTACTCTCTCTGTCAAATAAATAAATAAAATCTTTAAAGAAAAAGTCCAGCACTGGTCAGCCTCTGGCCTTCTAATGTGAGGGAAGTGGAACCAGAACTGTTGATCGAGACCAGCCAGACAAGTAAGTACATCTCTGTGTAGTGAGAGGTGAGGGGCGTTGGGCAGAGGGTAGCACCTCTCTCCTGTCTCCTGGGCCATCGTTAAAGCTGGTGCTGAAATCTCGTTTCCGGGTATCTAGACACAGGAACCACCAGCATTGGTAGGGTCACTACTGGGCATTTCTACAACCTATTTTTTTACTGTGTGGTGACTCCTTTCTCCAGTTCTTATTCGTGTTCCTCTGTCAACTGTGGGTGCCACTGTTACAGACATCTTGAGGTTATTAAATGGTTCTCATTTAAAAATAAACCTCAATTTGACCTTTTAAGCACCCAAGTTTTGTTTTGTTTTGTTTTATTATGTTCTGTAGTGTTCAACGATCCATCAGTTGCATGAAACACCCAGTGCGCATCACCACACGTGCCCTCCTGTGTACCTGTCACCCAGTTACCCCCTTCCCCCACCCCCCTACTCTCTAAAACCTTCAGGTTGTTTCCTGAAGTCCAGAGTCTCTCATAGTTTTTCTCCCTCTCTGATTTCTTCCCCTTCAGTTTTCCCTCCCTTCCCCAATGGTCCTCCATGCTTTTCTTTGGCACCCAAGTTTTGATCTTTATTTTTCTCCTTTTTTTCCAGAAAGCCTTGCCATAGCAGGAAACAGCAGGAAGATGGGCTGGATGGGACTGTGGGAGTACCACTCAGGTGCCTTTGTTGTGGGGGTCAGGATGTGGATTCAAATGTCCTTCAAAGCCAGCTCTATCTAGGAGAAAGGGAAAAGATGGGACCGGCGGACCAAGTGGAGAGCAGGGAGTATCATTATCATTAGCTTCATACCCTTAATCTATATTTGGGGGCAGCACATGAATGGTACCTGGTCAAGCATTTCTTCCTACCCCGTCTTCTTCCCGCTCCCCGCCTCCCACCCCCCACTCCCCATCCAAGCTCTTCACAATCGGCCATCATTTCCTTTCATTGTTTGTGTCTTTTCCCAGGGATGCAAAGGGCTTCTTTCCTTGGGGATGCAAAGGGCTTCTCTTTGGAAACCATGCTTCTATAATCTTGCTCTGAAACAAGAGGTGGCCCAGGACCCCAGGCTTCTCCTTGTGCTGAGCCCCATTCCATCATGCACCACTTGGACACTGTAAGTGGAGGCTTCCGTGGCTCAGCACCCAGCGCCTGGGAGGACTACCCAGGATGGGGACACCACGCAGGCCCACGGTGCCTGTTAACAGGCAGTGGCAGAAAGCATTCTGCTCTTTCCCTTCTTATATAAGGTCACTTCTTTTCTGGGCGGTCATTAATGCAATGAAGATCAGGTGAAGACTTGACACTCTGAGACTCAGGTTAGACTCAGTAACAAACTGTTAGGAAATGTTCTCAAAGAGAACTTTGACCTTCATTCTCAACAGACATCTTTAGCTAGTCTGGTTTTCTGGAAGCACAGGTTTGATTGCCAGGGTGGCATCATGCCTCTGAGGTCAGGAAAAGCTATAGAATTGGCACGGCCTCCGTGCAAAATGAAAAGGAGAAATCTCCGTTCAGGAATTACTAGGCATTCCAAGACACCGATAGCAAAGCATCAAACTGAGCCCAGGGCTTTGCTTCTGCACCTGAGATTCAAACGTGTATATTTCTATTTGACCAGAAATCAAACACCTGACCTCACTTTTACAGAGGACGTTGACATTGCAAAGCCTTTAGATTTATTACAATTGATTAAATAATGTAAAAACTTAGGAAGGTGGGGATCATTCTTACTTTCCACCTATGAAAAGCTGAGGCCTTATGTATTTAGAAAAAGTTGAAGCCTAAACCACTCATTTGAACCGTGGCAACCAAGTTCATGTGCCAGGTGCCTTGATGGTGACAAAGGGCCAGTCACCACCCAGATTTATCATCGGCTCTTGACCAAAAATGTTGCTTATTTGCTAGGGCAAGAAAGTTGTGAAAGAGAAATGTATCTTTAAAACCTCTTTTACCAGTGCCTGGGTGCCTCACTCGGTTAAGCATCTGCCTTCAGATAAGGTCGTGATCCTGGGATCCCGGGATTGAGCCCCATGTCGGGCTCCCTGCCCCGTGGGGGGTCTGTTTCTCCCTCTCCCTCTGCTGCTCCCCCTGCTTGTACTCTCTGTCTCTGTCAAATAAATAAGTAAAATCTTGAAACAAACAAAAACTCTTCTACCTTAGAAACTCAGTCATCTTGAGTGCCTTTATCGTAGGCTGGGAGAAGGCCTCCCTGACTAATTGGGTTTAATGAGCAATCCCACTGAGAACTGGCATTTAAAAGAGGGCAGGGGCGCCTGGGTGGCTCAGTTGGTGGGGCGTCTGACTCTTGATTTCAGCTCAGGTCATGATCTCAGGGTCGTGAGATCAAGCCCCGAGTCGGGCTCTGAACTCAGTGTGGGGTCTGCTTGTCCCTCTCCCTCTGCTACGTACCCCACTCATTTATGTGCACTAAAGGATTTAAATAAATTCTTTAAAAAATAAAATAAAGTTAAAAAGGGCAGAGGGGAGTCCAAGAAGGGTTACTCTAATTGGTGGCAATCTCCAAAACTGGAAGACCACTCCCCCAGGGAAAGGGAAGGAGGTTACTCTCCTCCTCAGATCACTCTCAAGGAGTTGACTCTTAGACAAGCTTTTGTCTTTTCACTCATGTGCATTCCACTCAGTGGGTGTTTCCTCACTGGTGGGACTGTTCATTTGCTATAAATTAGGGGCGATGTACCCCACAGCAAACAAAGTACCGGATTAAGTGTATTGTCCTTCTCTTTACTATCATCCTTACTGACAAGAGAATGAATTACCACTGAGACTTTAAGACAAGGCCATTGACTTAAACCCTGTGGACTACCTAGCGGGGGGCAGGCCCTTTTGCTAGTAATTGATGAAACAGCTCAACACCCAAAAAGTTTGGATGTGCTAAATTTTTGTCCTTTTTAACATTTTAGCTTTTCAAACAATATATGTGATATGTGCTTAGGTAGAAGTTCTAGAGGCTTCGGAAGTATATAATGAGATTTAAAATCACCAAAAATTGGGGCACCTGGGGGGCCAAGTTGGTCAAGTGTCCTACTCTTGATCTTGGCTTAGGTCTTGATCTCACAGCCGTGAGTTTGAGCTCTGTGTTGGGCTCCATGCTGGGCATGAAGCCTGCTTTGAAAAAAATAAAAATAAATAGAATAAAAATAAATAAATAAAATCACCAAAAATCCACCTACCTAGAATTATACCCATTGTTAGCATTTTAGCATATTTGGAGTTAAGCTTCCCTAACTCCCCAGTTAGACTGGGCGGAAAGTCTGCGTGTCTCTACCGTGCTATTTATTGCATGAAGTGGCACAGACTAGCCTAGTAAAGGGCAGATTTCCAAGGAGAAGACTTATGAGCTTCTGCCAGAGCTCTCCTCCCAGTCATACTTTGCTTGGACCCTTCTCCATCTGATGACACAGTAATTGAGGTCTGGGCAAGGATTTCACCAGAGGGGAGCAGCTGGAAGCATGGTGGGAAAGGTGCAGAGAGAGACCAGGACTGTTCCTAGGGCACCAAGGAACCTGTGTAGCCTCCCACTCAGAGGTTAACTCTATCCCTTCTCTAAATGTACCATCCTGGCTGGTCCAGTAGGTGGAGCACCTGACTGATCTCAGGGTCATGAGTTCGAGCCCCATGTTGGGAGTGGAGCCTACTTAGACAAATAATAAAAATTAACATAAATAAATGAATGAATAAAAGTACTATCAACCCAACAAACCCAATTTCTTGTTTTTGCTGTCTCCCCCTTGGCTGCTGAGTGGCTGTTCCTCTCAGGATCCTCGTGAAGTGAGGGTATTTGCCAACAGTAGAAGACAAGAAAAAAATTATACGTGGGCGGGGGGGGAGGATTGGGGGGAAGGCACTCCTCCCCTCTGCCCTCTGCTGGAAATTTCAGGCCTGTACTTGCCACCCTGAGGTGCCACCTTCAATCCTCCTAATAACTAGGTTGTTTTTCTGGATCTTAGGTTCCAACCACAGATGGGAGACATGAGCCTTGGGGGGAAAAATGCAGCTGTGTGTATTCTTTCCTGAGAGAGAAGGGGTTCCTATTAAACCAGTCAACACAGGAACCCACGCAGCAACTGTCCTTTTGAAAGACGCACTAGGGCCACCTGGGCTGCTCGGTCAGTGAAGCGTCCAACTCTTGATTTCGACTCAGGTCCTGATCTCACAGGTCTTGATTGAAATCAAGCCCTGTGTCAGGCTCCATGCTGAGCGTGGAGCCTGGTTGGGATTCTCTCTCTCCCTCTCCCTCTGCCCCACCACCTGCTCACACGTGCGCTCTCTCTCTCAAAAAAAAAAAATCTATAAAAAAGCAAAATGTTTCAGAAAAAAAAAAGAGGCACTAACTTGCTGGAAATGACCATTTTGATGGCGGTGATGGTAACAAGCCGACGGCCAGAGCCCCCGATGACTCAAAGCCTAACTAGGACCAAGAACTGTGCTCAGCTCCTCATCTGTCTCACTTAATCTTCTCAAAGCCCCTATGGGATACACAACCACTTTTACCTCCCTTTCCACCCAGGAGATTGATTATTCCAGCATTAATCATCATATTTGATGCCCTCCTCGTTCCAGTCACCATCTTCATGCTAGCTGTCACACATCGAACCTTAGTCTTCTCTAGTCGCCATCTTGCTGCCCGTAGTCTCCCGTGGGACCATAAAATTATTCCAGCAGCCATCCTCATGTCTGTCGGGTTACAGCAAACCCTCCCCTTACTGCAGCCTCTCTCGTCGTGTTTGCCACCTCACAGCGAAGCTCCTTGTTCAGGAGACCACACTGTGCTGGCCGTCTCCCACTGCAACTTGACCTTACTGCTTGCGCTCATCTTTGCTCTTGGCCCACAGTGCAGTGTGAGCCCTTGGAGTGGTTGTCTTCGTTCCTGCGGTCTTGCACCGAATGAATTGCCTTATTTCAGCCTTTACCACCATGCTGGGGTCAAACACACAACTTCAAATTATCCTGGCGGTCGTTCTCGTTATTATCTGCCGCCCAACGCTGATCCCACCCCAGCAGTCCTCTTCCATCTTCGTGCTGTTTGTCTCACCTGAATGTTGCCCCCTTACTCCAACAGACATCTCAGTAGTTATGCCACACTAATGTTTTTTTTAAGATTTATTTATTTTTATGTGAGAGAGAGAGAGAAACAGAGAGCAGGAGGAGGGGCAGAGGGAGAAAGAGAGAGAGTCCCAAGCAGACTCCACACCGAGCACGAGCCTGACTTGGTGCTCGATCCCACAACCCTGAGATCACGACCTGAGCCAAAACCAAGAGTCTGACACTTAACCAAATGCCCCACCCCAGCACTTCTGTGCCACACAGAATCTTAACCTATCCCATCAGTAATATTCTAGATTGTTGACACACTTTAAACCTAACCGTATTCTGGTGATGTTAATGTTTTTGGGGTCACCCTGAACTTTGGCCTTTCCCCACCAGTACTCTCCTTGTTTGTGTTGCCTTGGTGAACCTTAACTGTATCCCAGCACTTGTCTTCATCCCAGCTGCCACTCACTGGACCTCAAACTTATTTCAGCGTCCTCTTTGTTAAGGAACCTGGACTGGATTGTCCCACGGAAGAGCCAAGGGGCACTCGGAAATCTTGGAGGATCGGAGGTTTATTTAACACTGGCGGGCTCAGAGGAGAGTGATCTCCAAAGGTCTGAGCCCCGAGCACAAGCAAGGCGGGTAACTAATACACTTCTACTTCTTTCTTTTTTTTTTAAGATTTTATTTATTTATTTGACAGAGAGAGAGAGAGAGATCATGAGTAGGCAGAGAGGCAGGCAGAGAGGGAGGGGAAAGCAGGCTCCCTGCCGAGCAGAGAGCCCGATGCGGGGCTCGATCCCAGGACCCTGGGATCATGACCTGAGCCGAAAGCAGAGGCTTAACCCACTGAGCCACCCAGGCGCCCCTACACTTCTACTTCTGCATACTTCGCACTTTTAGTGCACATGGGAAGCAGAGCAGGGAGACGAACCCGGAAGAGCCCTGGGGCAGGGACAGGGGCTCCCCTGCTGGCTCGCTTGGCCATCTTAGGACACAGATCTTTCCTCTTCTTCTTCATGCTCTTGTTTAGACTCTATAATTCACTTTAACCCAGCGGTCGACTGAATGCTTCATATCTCCCATGAGGCAAAACATTCTTCCACTGGTCATCTTCACACAGTCTGTGTCATACTGAAGCTCAGCCTTGCTCCAGCCGTCCCCGTCATGCCAGCTGTCTCATGAGGAACTTTCATCTAACACCAGTGGCCATGACGACGCCTGCTGCCCCTTGCTCAACCGTAACCTGATTCAAGCAATCATGATCCTGACAAGGTTCGATCTTACGACACTTACCCTTACCCTGACCCCAGGGACCATCTTCGGGTTTGTGGACTCCCACCGAACAACAGCCTGATGATAGGGGTCAGTTTCAGGCTTGATGCCTCACAATCAACCTTATCCATACTCCAGTGGTCTTCTGCATCACTGTAGTCTCACAGTGAACTTGACCTTATCCCAGAGGCCATGTTCACACTTGTCTTCTCACACTGAAGCCTAACCTTCCTCCAGCTGTCAGCTTTATCTTGTTGCCTTGCACTGAAGCTGTACCATTTTCGTAATTCATCGACTTGCTTCTTGGTTACACACTGAAGCTGACCCTTATTCCAGCAGATGTCTTCATACACATCGCCATGTGTTGAACGTTAATCATATTTCAGGTTTGTGGTATCATTCATAACTTCTACTATAGCTGTCATCCATGTGCTTGTGTGTCACGCTGAGCCACATCTTCATTCCAGCAGGAATCAGATCAGCTTGCTCATTTCTCACAGCAACTACCACTGTCTTCCAGCACTCAATTCCTAGCTTTTTTTTTTTCATTTTAAGCATAGTTCATGTATTATTCAAATTGTTTTTTCTAGTTCCAGAACTCTATCTTTTTTTTTAAAGATTTTATTTATTTATTCGACAGAGAGATCACAAGGAGGCAGAGAGGCAGGCAGAGAGAGAGGGGGAAAGCAGGCTCCCTGCTGAGCAGAGAGCCCGATGTGGGGCTCGATCCCAGGACCCTGGGATCATGACCTGAGCTGAAGGCAGATGCTTTACCCACTGAGCCACCCAGGCGCCCTCTATCTTTTTTTTGATTGAAGTCTAGTTGGCACAGAATATTACATTAGTTTCAGGTGTACAACATAGTGATTGGACCAGTCTATACATTATGCTGTTCTCCCCACAAGTGTGGCTGCCATCTGTCACCATGCAACGCTAGTCCAGTACTGCTGGCTATAGTCCCCATGCTGTGCCTTCCATCCCTGTAACATTCATTCCATAACTGGAAGCCTAGACCTCCCATCCCAGCTTTTTGCTGCATGCTAAAAATAACCTGAATTCAGTGGTTATCCCTACAATCGCTGACTCACACTGAACATGAACCTCATCCCAGCTGCCACCTTCACACTGTTGTCTCACTCTGATCCTTAACCATAATCCATCAGCCATCTTCTTGGTTGTTGGGCCACACTGAACATCATCCTACCCCTGCAGTGATCTAGCTTGTGGTCACACTCAAACTCTTTGCCTTACTCCAGACATCAAGTTCATGGTTGTTGTGTCTCACTGAACTTGATTCCCCCAGTAACCTTCTTTCGTGGTGTGTCACACCAAACCTAACCTCAGCCAGCAAGCAGCTTGATGCTCTCTGTCTCACACTGAGGACTAAATTCACTCCGGCACTTGTCATTAGCCTTGTGTTATGCTGGAACAGTCCTCTCTCGAGCAGCCATCTAATGGCTTTTGTCGCCCAGTGAACCTGAACATTCCCATAGACATCTTCAGGATTGAGGACAGCCTTTTTCCAGTGCTCATCTTAATGCTTAGTGTCTCACACTGGACCATAACCTTGATCCCACTCAAAGTGGCCCGCTTTTGTCGTACAAGGAACAAGTGGTCGTCTTCGTGCTTCTGCTTTCCACCTGAATCTTAATTTCACTCCACTGGTCACCTGTTATCAAACCCTGATCCCTTGGTTTATTCCGAGTGCCATCCATACTTGCTGGCTCACTCTGAAAGTTAAGCTACTTCATGGAGGTCATTTTAAAAAGTAAATGTTGACTGTATCTGTTTGGTGTTTAATATTTAAAATAAAATAATCTGTTGAATTGCTGTAGTTTAAAAATAAAAATTTCCATTCTCTTTTGGGAAAAAAAAAAACACCTGCAGGGGCGCCTGGGTGTCTCAGTTGGTTAAGCACCTGCCTTTGGCTCAGATCACGATCTCTAGATCCTGGAATCCAGCTCCGAGTGGAGCTCCCTACTCAGACGGGAGCCTGCTTCTCCTTCTCTCCCCTGCTTCCCCTCTCCTCCTGCTCGTGCTCTGTCAAATAATTACATAATTTTAAAATATTTTAAAAAAATAAAAATCCTGGGGCGCCTGGGTGGCTCAGTGGGTTAAAAAGCCTCTGCTTTCGGCTCAGGTCATGATCCCAGGGTCCTGGGATCGAGTCCCACATCGGGTTCTCCGCTCAGCTGGAAGCCTGCTTCCTCATATCTCTCTCTGCCTGCCTCTCTGCCTACTTGTGATCTCTGTCAAATAAATAAATAAAATCTTTAAAAAAAATAAAAATAATAAAAATCCTGCAGCACAAATATACTCAGTAGAGAGTAGTGAAAACAATTACATTTAAAATACATTTAGAGGGCGCCTGGGTGGCTCAGCGGGTTAAAGCCGCTGCCTTCGGCTCGGGTCATGATCCCAGGTTCGTGGGATCGAGCCCCGCATCGGGCTCTCTGCTCTGCAGACAGCCTGCTTCCTCCTCTCTCTCTCTGCCTCTCTGCCTACCTGCTTCCTGCCTCTCTCTCTCTGTCTATCAAATAAATAAATAAAATCTTTAAAAAAATAAAATAAAATAAAATACATTTAGAAAACAGGGTGCCTGGGTGGTTAAATGTGCAACTCTTGGTTTTGGCTCCAGCAGTGATCTCAGGGATGTGAGATCCATCCCTGTGTCTGGCTCCGTGCTCGGCACGGAGTTTGCTTAGAACTCTTTCCCTCTCTCCCTCTGCACCTCTCTCTCAAACAAATAAATAAAATCTTTAAAATATATTTAGAAGGGGCGCCTGGGTGGCTCAGTGGGTTAAGCCTCTGACTTCTGCTCAGGTCATGATCTCAGGGTCCTGGGATCGAGCCCTTCGTTGGGCTCTCTGCTCAGCGGGGAGTCTGCTTCTCCCTCTCCCCGCCTGCCGCTTATGCTCTCTCTCACTACCTCTCTCTTTTTAATAAATGAATAAAATCTTAAAAAAATAAAAATGTATGTAAATAGGAAAAATTGTCCCTTGTTTATTTTTACCCCAAATTCTCTCCTATATTCGGTAAGAAAAACTGTTACTTTTCCGAAGTCTATGACAGCTCTCAATGAATGTCTCACTTTAACATTCACATTTCATTTTGTGATACATGGGTTCTGTATTGATGATGCATTTTCACATGGAATAATTTCAGGCTGAGCCCGCGCTGCGTCCGCGGAACCGGAGAAAGCTAGTACTGCTGCTACTGCCCCCTAGTGGGAGCGTCTGGCACATGCCCGCCAGCGCGGCCACGGAAGCCACAGGAGGGGGCGGCCCTCATTTCTCGGATTTTTTCTTCTTCAGCCTTGGGAACGCCAGGAACAGCAGAGGAAAGCTCAGCCTTTTCCTATTAAGGGTCTTCAGGAAAGGATTCCTCCACATTTATGGCGCCTGATGACATCTGATTCGGAAGACCCAGCCGTCTCTGCAGCTTCTACCGCCCGAACAGTGCGATTACAGACAGAATAACCGAAGGCTGCGGCCTCTGTTGCTCGCAGGTCACAGTCACGGACGCCCCCGCCTGAAGGTAACCGCGCGCTCCAGACTTATGGCTGGGGAGCCTCGTCCAGCACCTGGGCCGGTTGCAGAAACGCGAGCTGAAGCAGGGCTTGAATGCCCCCCCCTCCCAACTCTGCATTGCCCCCCCCCCCCCCCCCCGCCGCCGCTCAGAAGCCCCTGGCACAGGGCAGAACCTTTGGCAGAAGGGAGAAAGGGCTTCTGGTCGGGCCCTAAGGGCCCGGCATTGTGTGTTGAGAGGATAGATTCCCTCATGGCCACCAGAATCTGTTCCAAACTGCTGGGATTCAGTTGTTTCCATGATCACTTGTCTTAATATAATTTTTCCTGCCAATTTTGCTTATCATTAAGATATTTATAATCAACGCTTTACTCCTTCCCCAGTTCATTCAATGATCCAGGGCGATGTGATTTCTGTAGGGGACCTGGTCACTGAGTACAGACAGAGGAGGGGGAGATGAGCGGGCCACTGCCCCTTGGGAGCAGCCCCTGCCCCCGGCCCAGCCATGCAGCTCCGATGTGCTGTCGTCGCACACGGGACATTCACATTATTTGAGTCTTGGTCTTAATGCTCCTTGTCTCTCCACCCATAGCTGTTCCCGGTATTATCATCCTTCTTGTTGTCTCACAACCTTAGACTTACTCCAGCCAACATCCCCATGCTTATCTCACTTCTAACTTAAACTTTTCCCAAGGCCAGATTCATGCTGTGTCGTAGAGTGTACCTTACCCTTTCCTGAGCTGGAATCCTAGGGCGCCTGGAGAAAACACTGGGGCCCCAGCATGGTCCCAGGCCAGGTCTCCAGGCTGGCTGCGGGAACCTGCTATTCCTCGGTGCCCCCCAGGGCCCAGAGCTACAGGCTGCTGCGGGGGCAGGAAGAGGCTTGATAGCAGGAGAATTGCTAAATGTTCTGACCCACACAGAGCTCCCATCCAGCATGATTATCCCAGGAACCACTAGGCCATGACCAAGAAGCAGACCACCTCTGTATAAGTTTATTTGATGTGGTTTCAAGTCATAAGTAAGACACTCCTGAAACCAATATTGCACTGTACGTTAACTAAATTTTAAAATAAACGTTTTTTTTTTTTTTTTAAGTAAGATGGGGCGCCTGGGTGGCTCAGTCGATTAAGCATCGACTCTTGGTTTTGGCTCAGGTCATCATCTCAGTGTCGTGAGATCGAGCCCCGTGTTGGGCCCCACACTGGGTGTAGAGCCTGCTTAAGATTCTCTCTCTCCCCATCTAAAAAAAAAAAAAAGACAATCAAATCCTATAAACCCACCTGAAACCATGTATTGTTTACTCCTCGAGGGAACAAGGCCGTCACACTATCAGGTGCAGACAAGAAATGGAAAATGAGTTTTGTAAAGCAAAATGCAGCAGACTGAGGCTTCACAGGTTAAGCTCCGATAAGCAATACGCCTTTGAGGCAACGCAAGGGCCCCTCTGAGAAGACTCGAACGACAAATGGGTTGGGACTACCAACAGCCAATGACTTTTAGCAGAGGAGAAAAGGAGAGTGAGCCATTTTCTTGAGGGCAAATCAAATTCTCCATACTAAGGACTAAATCCTGGGGCAACACGCACCTTTACTATGAGCGAGTGACTTGTACTAAGAGGCTTTCTGACATCACTTGGAAGAATGGAATTTTCAGTCCCACCTTTATACCAACATGGGTGACCCCTCGCCTTTTTTTTTTAAGATTTTATTTATTTATTTGACAGAGAGAGAGAGGTCACAAGTAGGCAGAGAGGCAGGCAGGGATGAGGGGTGGGAAGCAGGCTCCCCGCTGAGCAGAGAGCCCGATGCGGGGCTCGATCCCAGGACCCCGATCCCAGGACCCCGAGACCATGACCGGAGCCAAAAGCAGAGGCTTAACCCGCTGAGCCACCCAAGCACCTCAACCCCTCGCCTTGTATATGGGCTATGGTCTTGGTCCGACAGCTCTGTTAATCCAAAGGCTTGCTGATGCTCTTAACCTCAGAGGCCTTTAAAGAGGTGAATCAGAGCGTAGAGCCACGAGAGACTTAAGACATAGCCTCTGAGGGAAAACCAGACTCCATAGTGTGGAGATTTCACTGTCAGAACGCAGCACATGGAGAAGGAGGTCTGAAAGGAACTTGTAGATTGCCCGGAGGGGGTAGAAGGAGCGTCCTGGCTTGAATTCATCCCTCTCCAGGAAGGTGGTGTGGACACAACAGATTCATTCCACTTCTTAGAGTTCCTCAGCAGCTGGAGTGGCTGAAGGCTGAGGGATGTTACATTCAGGGGGTGGTTTGGTTTCTCTAGTTCACACTTTCGACTTCTCTAGACGCATGAAATCTAGGTCAGCTCATGTGGGAGTCAGAGCAGGGGCTTTGGTGAAACTCAGAGAAAAGGAATCTTGCTTTGAAAGGGATTATGACAAAGTGAGTAGTTCAAGGGACATAAAAAATCTGGCGTGACATACAGAGTATTATTCATCCCAGACTTTCTTCTCTGGCACATAGCACTTCAGAATGCCGACCATGTGTGGGTGCCTGGGTGGCTCAGTCCGTTGAGTGTCCAGCTCTTGACTTCAACTCAGGTCATGATCTCAGGGTCATGGGATCGAGCCCCGCATCAGGCTCCACGCTCAGCTTGGAGTCTGCTTGTCCCTCTCCCTCTGCTCCTCCATCACCCCCTATCACTCTCTCTCTCTCAAATAAATGAATAAAATCTTTTTTTTAAAGATTTTATTTATTTATTT
>RCUC01121167.1:0-55626 GCA_003697995.1 Taxidea taxus jeffersonii
AAAGTACTCATGAAAGAAATTGAGGAAGACACAAAGAAATGGAAAAATGTTCCATGCTCATGGATTGGAAGAATAAATATTGTGAAAATGTCTATGCTACCTAAAGCTATCTACACATTTAATGCAATGCCTATCAAAATCCCATCCAATTTTTTCAAAGATATGGAACAAGTAATCCTAAAATTTATATGGAACCAGAAAAGACCTCGAATAGCCAAAGAAATATTGAAAAAGAAAGCCAAAGTTGGTGGCATCACAATTCCAGACTTCAAGTTCTACTACAAAGCTGTCATCATCAAGACAGTATGGTACTGGCACAAAAACAGACACATAGATCAATGGAACAGAATAGAGAGCCCAGAAATAGACCCTCAACTCTATGGTCAACTAATCTTCGACAAAGCAGGAAAGAATATCCAATGGAAAAAAGACAGCCTCTTCAACAAATGGTGTTGGGAAAATTGGACAGCCACATGCAGAAAAATGAAATTGGACCATTTCCTTACACCACACATGAAAATAGACTCAAAATGGATGAAGGACCTCAACGTGAGAAAGGAATCCATCAAAATCCTTGAGGAGAACACAGGCAGCAACCTCTTCGACCTTAGCCACAGCAACTTCTTCCTAGGAACAACGCCAAAGGCAAGGGAAGCAAGGGCAAAAATGAACTATTGGGACTTCATCAAGATCAAAAGCTTTTGCACAGCAAAGGAAACAGTCAACAAAACCAAAAGACAACTGACAGAATGGGAGAAGATATTTGCAAATGACATATCAGATAAAGGGCTAGTATCCAAAATCTATAAAGAGCTTAGCAAACTCAACACCCAAAGAACAAATAATCCAATCAAGAAACGGGCAGAGGACATGAACAGACATTTCTGCAAAGAAGACATCCAGATGGCCAACAGACACATGAAAAAGTGCTCCACATCACTGGGCATCAGGGAAATACAAATCAAAACCACAATGAGATACCACCTCACACCAGTCAGAATGGCTAAAATGAACAAGTCAGGAAATGACAGATGCTGGCGAGGATGTGGAGAAAGGGGAACCCTCCTACACTGTTGGTGGGAATGCAAGCTAGTGCTGCCACTCTGGAAAACAGCATGGAGGTTCCTCAAAAAATTGAAAATAGAGCTACCTTATGACCCAGCAATTGCACTACTGGGCATTTACCCTAAAGATACAAACGTAGTGATCCAAAGGGGCACGTGTACCCGAATGTTTATAGCAGCAATGTCCACAATAGCCAAGTTATGGAAAGAACCTAGATGTCCATCAACAGATGAATGGATAAAGAAGAGGTGGTATATATATACGATGGAATACTATGCAGCCATCAAAAGAAATGAAATCTTACCATTTGCGACTACATGGATGGAACTAGAGCGTATTATGCTTAGCGAAATAAGTCAACTGGAGAAAGACAACTACCACATGATCTCCCTGATATGAGGAAGTGGAGATGCAACGGGGGTGGGAGTTAAGGTGGTAGGAAAAGTAAAAATGAAAGAAGATGGGATCGGGAGGGAGACAAACCAAAAGAGACTCTTAATGTCATAAAACAAACTGAGGGGGGTGGGGGGGAGAGGGGTTGGGAGAGGGGTTGGGGTTACATTATATGTTTAAATAAAGAAAGCTTAAATTTTAAAAAAATAATAAATAAATAAATAAAATCTTAATTAAAAAAAATTAATGAAGATTATTGCTTTTCCCCAGATGCCACTGCCCTGTATTGGTGTGCGCTCTGACACTGTAGGGCCTTCTCCTGCTCAAACTGCCCATCAGGACTACCCACCCTGAGTCTCTAACCATCAGGACCACCATTTCTTTTTCTTTGTTACCAACACATACCACCAACCTTTATATATACCAATGTAGTATCAGTTGATACCCTATAACAACATAATTGCTGGACTCCCACATTGTCCCAAGGAATATACTGAGATATTATTGTCATAAAAATATATAACTCATACCTTTAAAACACTTTAAAACTACACCAAAAATATCATTAGAGACTTTAGAAATTTCAGGTCTGTTTTCCTGACTTATGCCATACGATAGGATCATGGTTGTGAGCTAGCTTGCAAAAGGTCCATATATTTCTATTTGTTTTCCACCTTTTACTCTCATAATAAAATGTTATCTACCCTGTTTAGGACAACTTGTACTCTACCCTGTGAAAGGCTTCTCTGCGATATGGCTACTTAAATTACCCAAAATAAATAATTTAAAACTTATGACAAGACTTTAAAGGGTCAATAGAAGTATTTTTGTTTATTTAAAAGCTGTCTTGACAGAGTCTTGTGGTCTTGGCTAGAGGCCAGTCAGTGGAGCCCACACCTCAACCACTTCTGTCGCTGGGTCCTCATAGTCCAGGCCACTATGCACCTGCCCTAATTCCCCTGGGGTCAGCTGCCAGATAATTTGGGACGGTTCCTATGCATTGGAGCCTAAGAAATTATTCAAGTTGGCCAATTCATAGGAAACCTGGAAAACCTACTTAAACACACCCAGTTTGTTAGACATAAACTGTTCCCTTGTAACTCCAGCTTGCTATTATCCTATCTCCAGGTGCAACCCCCTGTGTAGCCCTGCCTGGGACTCTTTTCTCATTTGGAATCGCAAGTCAGAGAGTTCTAGTTTTTATCTCTCCTAGTGTTTTTGTGTTGTAGCCCTCCATCAAAAGAACCTTCAAATTTTATAAAAACATACATACACTTCACTGTTCCTCCCTGCAGGTGGATTCTATATCCCTGTTCCTATACTCTGTTGCTATTCAATTTGACTCTTATGAACAATAGAATGTTAGCAGAGGTGACAGAGTGTGACTTCTGAGTATCAGCTTTAGGAGACATTTGCTGCTTCCATCTTGTTCCTCTGTCACCGTCGTAAGAAAAGCTACCTTGGGTAGCTGCTATCACACTATGCTATCACATAATGAACCTGTGGAGAGCCAGACCTTTCTAGCTCAGCTGGACCCACACCCTGAAGTACAGCCACTCAGCCCAGCAGAGGCTGGAGGTGCTATTCCAGTCAACCACAGACAAATGAAAAATAAATGCTGACTTTGTATACCAATGAAATTTTGTGGTTATTTCTGGTAATAACTGGTAGAAGGTTACTATACTTATTTTAAGTATTTTAACTATGTTTGAAAAGAGACAGGCCTGAAACTTTAGAGACCTGGTCCAGGGGAGGCACTGGGCAACCATAGCTAACTGAACTACTGAAAAACTATTCTCTGTTTGTTCTTTCTATAGACTGAAAATATTCTGCAGAAGCAAGAGTGACATAAAATGTCTTGTATGACATCAAATCATGCTATCCTTCAACACTGAATCTATAGGCACAAATGCTTGAAGTAATGTCACAAAATTGTCAAAGATTTTTTAGTGGTGGTAACTCTGTGGCAGCCACGTATGGCTATTTTATCAAAGCAAGCATGCAATATCTCCCTTTCGTGTGAGCAAGGATTTTCAAGCAGGAAATGGGCCAAGACTCAAAACTGGAGAATTACAAGGGAATCCACTTAATTAATGAGTAAAAGAATGTATTTAGTGTTCCTTATTTCCCAACATGATTATACAGGTAAATTCATAGAAATAAACCAACGTTTATACCATAAAATATTTTTAAGATAGATAAAATATTTTATTTACACAAAAATCTCAGAACAGCAAAAGACTTAGGTTAAAATAATCTTACCAATATTCTGAAAAAAAATTAAAGAAAATATAACAGTCAAGATTGAAATGATTTGGGACATAAAAATATATCAGTGCCGTCAAATGTAAATAGCAAATGAAATTCTAAAATAGTTGTTAATATTAGACTTTGACATCATACTTATTGAAGAAATACAAATAGAAATTATGTGAATAGTTCATTGCTAAGCATTATGGAAAAAACAAGGAACTATAAGATCTATAATCTCAGGAGAAATTTATATTCTAGAACCATGCAAGTCAACAATATGAGAATGATCCTAAGACAAAAGAGAGTTATATGGGGCACCTGGGTGGCTCAGTCAGTTAGGTATCTGAATCTTGGTCTCAGCTCAGGTCAGGGATCAAGCCCTGAGTTGGGGTCCATGCTCAGCAGGGAATCTACTTGAGGATTCTTTCTTTCCCTCTCCTTCTGCCTCTCCTCTCTCTCTCTTTCTAATAAACAAATACATCCATTTTTAAAAAGTTAAAAACAGAGTTATACAATTTTTTATGATTGAAATAGGTGTTTATTGTGTAGATAAGACTCCTGTAACACAGAAATTTTCAATACATTTTTTAATCTATACAGCGAAATGGAAATTGAGTCATAACTAATGCCCAAGTCCCTGTACTATGAGTTCAGGGATAATTGACTTATCATCCTCACATGAAAGCTTGGGGTTCCTGAGGCTCAGTCGGTTAAGTGTGCAACTCTTGATTTCAGCTCAGGTCGTGATTGAGCCTCTCCATTGGGTGGCTCTGTGTTGAGCATGAAGCCTGCTTAAGACTCTCCCTTTCCCCCACCCTCATTGATGTGTTAAAAAAAAAAAAAAAAAAAAGTGGGATGCCTGGGTGGCTCAGTTGGTTGAACGGCTGCCTTCGGCTCAGGTCATGATCCCGGCGTCCTGGGATCGAGTCCCGCATCAGGCTCCTTGCTTGGCGGGGAGCCTGCTTCTCCCTCTGCCTCTGCCTGCCTGTGCTTGCACTCTCTCTATCTCTCTCTAACAAATAAATGAATAAAAAATCTTAAAAAAAAAAGTAAGTAAATAGAAAGGTAATGATATGGTGATTCTTCGGTAAGCATGGTAGAGATTCAGAAATGAGAAGAAAATAGCATTTAGTGTCAGTATGTATCCAGAATTTTTCTGAAAATTATACAACTTGAAGGGGACTTAGAGGATGGTTGAATATATAGTCAAAGGACACGTGGCTAAAAAGAGCAAGAATTTAAATTGTCGGTTTTATGACCAGTGTTAGAAAGCCTAACATAACTCAAAGTCCTAATGTATATATTATTAAAGTTTAAAATTATTTAGTTTAAATTAAAGTTTAATTATTAAATTAAAGTTTAAAAATATTTAAATTTGCATCATGTGCTTTAATGCATGTAATGGACATATTAATGTATGTAATGCATATATCCATTAAATACAATATGAACTTTACATAAGGAAGAAGATTTTGAAATAGAGTATATTAATGTTCTATCATGAAACCACAGTTTAAAAAAATGCTTTGATAATATCATGCAAAAATAATGAAAAAATGAAATATGAAAAATTATTGAAATTTTCATATAAGAATTACTGCTTTATTGTGGTTGGGGTAATTACAGGGACATATATTAAAGGTATTATAGAATCATTGAATTTCATAATTGGAGAGTATCTAACAATATTTATTACAATCAATTAAACATTGTTAATCTCTTGTATAACAGATCTGATATTTGGTCATGGCTCATACTTAAAAACCTTCAGGGAATACTCCCTTCATCTTTTCTTCCAAAGAATTGTTGACTCATTCTTTGAACATTTATTGCTCTTATGCTGGTGTGAAATCCTAGTTCAATGCTTCCCCCTCTGTAATTGTATCTTTTCCAAGCCTATCTACCAATATTTCTTTCCTTCAACCATTTATTTTGTGATATAGTATTAAGTCACTATACAAATAATCCTATTATACCATTTTTTTTATTAAGAGTGTCCATATTCAAATTTGAGAATTATAGTGTAACATATCCAGCCTAAAGTAGGGAGGACTTCTCCCCTCATTACCTTAAATACTTTATTTCAATTTATTTAGCGTATATATCTTTTCTTGGCTATAATGTAATGTTTCAGATTGAATATGTTGAGTCAAGAGGTCTAATTGTTATCATTAAGAAAAATTCTCCTTTATCTACTTGTAAAGTTGGCATTTTGTGAGCAAGTAGAAAAGCTACTCTTACACCTGTTAACTTGTACTTGTTACATCAATCTCTGCAAATTGCCT
Organism: Taxidea taxus jeffersonii; assembly: GCA_003697995.1. NCBI lineage: Eukaryota > Metazoa > Chordata > Mammalia > Carnivora > Mustelidae > Taxidea > Taxidea taxus. The sequence continues at coordinate 5,997 of RCUC01121167.1, forward strand.
GTCATTTTTACATTTAAATTGGTTATCAAATTTTATATAAAAAATTACCTTGCTTTGTGACATATACAAAATTAATAGGCATCTTTTCTAAATTTTTGTCAAAATATTGAAAAATATCAAGTAGGACAAAAATTTATAAGAATGACATTTAACTGAAACTAAACCATGACCAATCAGATTAAAGTCTAGATCTTGCTAAGAAACAAAGTGGTAATGAGAATACACCTTGAAAAGTGAAATGGATGGATATCAGAAAGTTCCTGAACAATAGAAAAATAAGCAAAATAACTGTATTTAATCATTGTACTTAAAATATATATATATATATTTTTAAAGATTTTATTTATTTATTTGACAGAGAGAGATCACAATTAGGCAGAGAGGCAGAGAGAGAGAGAGAGAGGAGGAAGCAGGCTCCCCGCTGAGCAGAGAGCCAGATGCGGGGCTGGATCCCAGGACCCTGAGATCACGACCTGAGCCAAAGGCAGAGGCTTTAACCCACTGAGCCACCCAGGCACCCCTAAAATATGTATTTAAAACCAATGTTACAGTCCTTAGTCTCTGCCATATACATTCACATGTAAATAGTTCCATTTTATTGCTAGTTTTTTCTCTCTTGTTCACTTTCCTTTCTAAAGAGAAAATTCCTCAAAGATAGAGGATATGTAACCACACTACCCACAAGACTAGACATATATATCTGCAAATAATCACATGTTGATTTATTTAACAAAACATCTCATTAAACTTTATGGCTAAAATTATATTCAGGTCAGTCCATAGCTAAGGCCATTTTTTAAAATTTGGGTAATTTATTTCTGCACTCATTTTTAAAAATAGGAGTGTAAAGAGTGTAATAGCATTAAAGTATTCAAAAAATTTGCTTAGGTTAGTTTCAAACATAGAATTTCACATAGAACAAGAAACATAACGAATCTATTAAATGAGCCAGAATATCAAGTCACAGTTTCCTAAGCCATTAGAAGCTGTGTGGATCCTCTCTCAGCTGGAAGTGACTAACTCTAGGTGTCATAGCATCCTGCTGACAGCTTAGCTTTTATATGACAGTAGTGATTAAACATTATCCATAAATTTTTTTCATTTCATGAAATTGAATCATAATTTTCAAGGCAAATAAAAGATTCATTTGTCACAAATATTCATAGAGCTGTCCTCAAATGATACCAGGAGATTAGACTTCTTCCAACTGAACTCGCAAAGAATAGATTCAAAATCTCAATATGTCAAAAATGAAAATTAACTCCTTATTCATCTTCCAAGTAACAAGAGGGAAATTGTCTATGATCATTCTCTGGCCAGATTTTCTATTTCAGATACATATATAATGAAGTACAACAGGGGTTTAAAAATTACCTTCCTTTAAGAACTTAACTCTTGGGGCGCCTGGGTGGCTCAGTGGGTTAAGCCTCTGTCTTTGGCTCAGGTCATGATCTCAGGATCCTGGGATCAAGCCCCACATTGGGCTCTCTGCTCCACGGAGATCCTGCTTCCTCCTCTTTCTCTGCCTGCCTCTCCTACTTGTGATCTCTGTCTGTCAAATAAATAAATAAAATCTTAAAAAAAAAAAAAACAAAACTTAACTCTTTCCTACTGTGAGATACAGTAAAGCTAACAAAAGGGCCTCCTCTCTTCCCATGTAATTTCCTAAGATGCTGGTTTTATATTTTTTCCAAAGAAACAAAATAATAGGAATCCTGAAAAACCCTAACCATAAATTACAGAATTAGAAAAAACAAACAAATACAAGCTGTGTATAAATAAAAGAAATGAGCCCTTCTAATTTTTCAGGCTGATAAATAATCAGAATTTTCCTTTGCAACTTTTGAGAAGCAACTTTAAAAAGTCAAAGCCATCATTTTAGGTTCCTTTGAATTTTACCTGCTGGAAAACCAAAATAGTGCAAGAGGCCACTTCTAGTCTGGATGCTACTTAGAACTGATGTATTTGTTTTATGCTGCAACTTCTTCACTGGACACCTTTTATACATCATGCACTGTGTCAGATATCACTTGGTGATACAGTCAGGGATTAGGAAAAACATGGTCCATTTGCTAATTAACTCAAAAAGTATTTATTTAACCAGGCACTTTTACAGGTGCTATAGATAATTCTTTAAACAAAGTAAACAAATCTTTATGTATTTCATATTTTAGTAGAGGAAGGAAAGGCAGAATAAAACCACATTAATATATAATATATATAATATAATATAACATATAATATTATGGGGTTATAAGTACTAGGAAGAAAAAGGAAGCAAAGAGATGAATCAGAGTTAATGTATTCTTTCACTCTTTAAACAGACATTTATAGAACACATATTATAAGCCCGCTACTTTTTATGCTAAAAGAGGCCCATCAGGTAACAATAACAATTTTTTTTTACAAACACGCTTATTAAGTTATACAGTAAGGATAAAAGCAATAAATATAAACAAGCAAATAACATGATGTTAGAAGGTGAAATGTGCTATGGAAAGTTCTTCATCTGTACTACTAAAGGGGGAGAGTAGGGCTTTCTGGGTGGGCTCAGTTAGTTAAACATCTGACTCTTAATTTTGGCTCAGGTCATGATTTCCGGATTGTGAGATCAAGCCCTTCATCAGTCTCTGTGCTGGGCATGAATCCTACTTATGATTCTCTCTCTGTTTCTGTCTCCCTCTGCCCCCAGTTGCCTCTCTTGAAAAACTACCTTTCTCAAAAAAGGAAAAAAAAAAAAAAAGGAGGAGAGTTGACCTGGGTAACAAATAACATATCCCAAAATGTTGGTGCAGGTTCAAAACGGACCTCTGCCATATTTTTAGCTCCTATCAGGGCTGGCTCTATAGTCAGCAGTAAGGCAATTCCTTCCAAAGGGCAGAGCTATGACACTGAACTTCAATCATTTATTCCTATGACAGGTGAGGTGGCAAGAGGTACTGATATGCGTTGATTTCTAGGTTGTGTGGGTGGCTTGGCTCATTGGTTGGAGTTCTCAACTAAAAATGATTGGTGAGTTAGGGCTAAGAAGTCTGGGGAAAAAGTATGTGCATGGGCACAAAGCAAGCAGATATGTCTAACTAATGTTCATTTTCATCAAAGATATCCATTGCCAGGGAGATCTCTTCAAACAAGGTACACATGCCCAAGGGGCTTATGACCAGAATGGTCATAACAGAAGTGATTAAGGCTATTCATGGGTCTAATAAAATGGGTCTCTATTCACCAAGACTGATCTGGTTGCTACCACTGATGACTGCCCAACCTGATAAGTGTAGAGATTATTGCAGAGTCTTCCATGTGGCACTATTACTTGGCATATCTATCCAGCCACTTGGAGATAGGCCAATTAAATATGACCCCTTCTGTCATGGAGAGAACAGTAATTTTCCTTTTCTGAAAACATATACACTTTGGATATACATTTGTCTTCTTGTCCACAGAACATCCATGAACACCATCATCTGAGGGCTTACAAAATACCTGATGTCTCAACAGAATATTTCATGTGATGTTGCCTCAGGCCAAGATACCCACTTTATCAAAAAAGAGGTATGATGATGAATTAATGACCACAAGATTCATGGGTCTTACTAATTACATTCTATTACACTGTTCGAATGAAGGCTCAGTTAAGGAACCAGGTCAGATACAAAATCCAAGGGTATTGTTTTCTAGTACATGGTATACACATTGAACCATCAGCTGATATTTAGGTCTGGGAAGCAAGGAGGAGAGGTAAGATTAACTCCTTATCATTAATCCCAGTTACTACTCACTTTTAAAATTTGTGTTTCCCATACCGCTTTAGTTTTTGCTAAATTAGAGGTACTGTTTTCCAAGTGGCTAAAAAAGGTATGAGAACTCTGAGCTTCTAACTCTGGTGAACCTGATACAGAATGGTAGGAGTAGTCTATCTTGATAACCATGAGAAGATATAGCTCCTATTACACAAGAAGTTCAAAAAGAGATATGTGTGGAACCCTACAAATTCCGGGGGATGTCTCTGCTGTTTTGTAACAACTGAAAATGTCAATTGTATAAAACACAATTCCCCAATTTCAAAGTAATTTAAGAATCACAATGCTGAAGGATCAAGATTAGGATCATCTTTTCCATCAAGAACCCAGATAACAGCTGAAGTTGACCAACTGAAGCTTCCTTTAATATCTTTGAAGTTTCTTTTTGTGTTGGTTTGTTTAAGAATATAGCAACTCGGGGCGCCTGGGTGGCTCAGTGGGTTAAAGCCTCTGCCTTCGGCTCAGGTCATGATCCCGGTGTCCTGGGATCGAGCCCCGCATCGGGCTCTTTGCACTGCATGGGGCCTGCTTTCTCCTCTCTCTCTGCCTGCCTCTCTGCCTGCTTGTGATCTCTGTCTATTAAATAAATAAATAAAATCTTTAAAAAAAAAAAAAGAATATAGCAACTCACAATAACATTTAGACATTGTACTTTCACCCTTATTCTCAGGGAAGAATTGAAAGTGAGTATTGAATATTTCAGCAGAGTATGAAAAGGTCTGAATTGTACAAGGAATAGATTATATAAATTCAGTTTATAAATTATCCAATCTCTGCTCCCTGGCCTTGCTTTCAGAGTGGAGTGGCACCTAATGCCTGGTAAAGTTACCGTTACTGTTCTCACCTCCACTTCAAAAGACTGAGAAACTCACTGGATATATCCTATCAGTGCTTCAGTTTGAATGTACACTGAAAGCCCCTCCCTAGCCTTCCACTGGGTTTCTGATTGTCAATGAAGTACACGATGTAGGTTTCTCAACAGTCACCATAGTTTCAAAGGAGTTAACGCCCCCTGGGGTGAACATTGAAGGTGAGAGATTTGTTATATAGAAAATTTTTCTCCCTACTTTTCCCAGGCTCAGTAGCTAGAGAAGAAACCTCTTTGAAGATGTCTGAGAAAAAAGAGAAATTGCTTGTTGCAAAGTTATTCCTTATAATTCTTTTGGGCCCTTTCCAGCTTCATTGTCATTTCCTTTCCCCCATTCATCCATAGGATTTCATGTACAATAAAATGTTATTGCATGAATTTTGCCTCAGGTTGGCTTTTCAGGGAGCACAGACTACGACAGCATGTAAGAAAACATTAGTCAACATTTACCATTGCCTATGGAGGCCATAATAATATTACGGACTATGGGAACATCAGAAGACACAAACCTACTGAAAAAATCTACCATTTACTTCAAAAATTTTTAGAAGACTGAGCCTAAAAGCAATGATTTAGCAGATGTAGTTCCAGGAAGTTCATTTTTACATAACTCTCCACAGCATAAATTACCTTATAAAAGAGATTGTTCTTCTAAATTAATTTTTTTCCTTGTAAGCTCGTTCATGTATGAAAAGTAAAGATACTATTAATTTTTTAAGATATTTTTATTTATTTATTTGACAGACAGAAATCTCAAGTAGGCAGAGAGGCAGGCAGAGAGAGAGGAGGAAGAGGAGAGCCCCATGCGGGGTTTGATCCCAGGACCCTGGGATCATGACCTGAGCCAAAGGCAGAGGCTTTAACCCACTGAGCCACCCAGGTGCCCCGAAGATACTATTATTAATGTGTTGAATTTCTTAGCAAAACATATTATATTTATTGTGTATACTTAATCAAAATCATAAAACAAAATAATTTTAAGCAATATATACTTTTTCTCTTTGCTGTCCGTCACTAATTAGACTTTTAACATATATGAAATTTTGAAAAAACAACTTTCAATAAATCTAAGTATAGGACATTGATACTGAATTTATAATAAAGTATTCTTTTTTTTTGCATTTGTCAAAACTAACTGAATGTCTTTAATCAAAACAAGCATATCATGAATGGAGCTTCACAAAATTCAGCTTTGAAAGCATATAATTTTAGCAAATTGAAAATATTAAAAACATAACATGCAGACAGGAAGACATTCAAATTCCTACAAAAGCAAAGGAGAAAATCAAACAAAATAAGAATACTAATGGAGAACAAGATTTAAGTCTAAAGTTTTAGTTTACTTTGGAATATCTCAGTCTGTGAGAAGAATTCTGTAGTACAATTGACATTATATTAGAGACAGAATATACTATGACATTGATTAAGATATTAAAATATGCAGTGAATTAACTTACTCATCATGTTACTTTTAATCTTCAAATAATAAGTATAAAGAAGGGGCACCTGGGTGGCACAGTGGGTTAAGCCTCTGCCTTTGGCTCAGGTCATGATCTCAGGGTTCTGGGATCGAGCCCCGCATTGGGCTCTCTGTTCAGCGGGAGACTGCTTCCCCTCTCTCTCTGCCTGCCTCTCTGCCTGCTTATGATCTCTGTCTGTCAAATAAATAAATAAAATCTTTAAAAAAAAGTATAAAGAAGTCTTTCAATGTTAATATTCATGTATATATGTTATTTTTATTTTTAAAAAGAGTTGTATTTTGGAAAATAATTTTTGAATAGGACTATTTTAGAGACTCAATATAATAAAACCAATTTTGTCACTGACAAGTGAGTGACACTGATGAAATACTCTAATGAGTATTTCAGAAAGTATATATTTCTAGTTATTTTAATGTCCCCACTTATTCTTAAGAGTTTTGTTGTTTTGTTTTGTTTTGCTTTGCTTTGTTTTGTTTTTAACATTGATAGGTATGACCCCCATAATTCTAAGGCAGGAAAAAGAAATATATGTAAGATACAAATTATAATTATGAAGTAATGATAAGCCCTGTGAGGGGAAAGGAAGAGAAAGTTGCAATCAGGATAATTTTAGATCAGCTGGTCACTGAAGAAGTCCTAGACAAGGAGATATTTTAGCAAATAAAGATCAAGTGATGCTGGATCTACATGGATATCAGATAGAAGAGCAATTTGGCAGAGGCAAAATGTGAGAAAAAGACCTGAGTTGACACTAAGCCTAACTGGTCCTTAAAATACAAAAAGGTCATTGAGACTGGAGGAGAGCTAGCAAGGCACTGGGGGTTGGAAAGTACACAAAATATTAGTGAGAAACTAGAACAGATCATGGAAGGCCTTGTAGGATCTTGAATTGTTTTGTTTTGTCTTTCTCATTCTGATTATGATGAAGAGCACTGAAGGATTTTGAGCATGGAATAACATTTTCCAGTTTATGTTTAGAAACAATCTTCTAGGGGAACCTGTGTAGCTCAGTTGGTTAAGTGTCCAACTCTTGATTTCTACTCAGGTATGATCTCAGAGTCATGAGATCAAGCCCCACCTGGGCTCCACTTTTGGTGTGGATCCTCCTTAAGATTCTCTCTCTCCCTCTCCCTTTGCCCCTACCTCCTCCCTTAAGAAAATAAGAGAAGGAAGGGAGGAAGGAAGAAATGAAAGAAAAAATTTTTCAATATTATTTAGTCTCTTTTACAAAGCAAAAGCCAGGAATATCGGTGTTACTTTTGCATATCTTCTGGTTGCTATAGGGAAAATAGATTATAAGGACTGAGGCATAGGTGGGGAGAATAATTAAACAAAAAATGGTGGACATATCATTAGTAAAATCTAAGACGGGGAAGGAACATAGCAGATTTGAATGTCCTATACATACTAAGGATGGTGCTACATATTTACATAAATACCTATATGATTAATAGATGTGTTTACATATTAATTGATTTGCTGTAGAAGCTTACTATGATTGCATATAAATTATCCAATATATGTGAAGATAATACACCAGTATATAGTTAAATTAACTGTACCTAAAACTTTCAGAATTACTCTTAACAAGGATTAAAGTTTAGTAAAAAAAATTAATGAAATGATATTATCTCAATATGTATATGCAAATATGAGAAAGTGGTTATGCTCAACAATAGCACAAGTAAAATATTATTATAATAAGCTCTATCATCTGAATTAATGAATGGCTCACCTAATTTGATAAGGTCACATAGAGGCCCAATGCATCTCCTAATACAATTTTGTCATGCAGCTCTATGAATATGCTTAATTAATTCTGTATATTTTAACAAGAAAAAAAGTCACAAAGAGATAAAGTTTAGTTGCCTTTGAGAGTCAGTCAGAAATTAAGAAGAAAACAAACTCTATATGGTTTAGTGTATTCCCCAAATTTATGTGGTTTTTAAAAATATTTTCTAGTGATTCACCATGTAGATATTTAGTGGTGGATAAGATAATTAAATTTTTCTTTGATCTAAACCACCATATTTTATTTCCTAGTTAAGTTCCTTGAGATTTCTTATCTCATAGGAATAGTGATTAATAAAATTATATATGAAATGACCACATATATAAGATCTATGAGGCTTTCATTCACTGAATATCTATATTTGATTGTTATTATATTACTTTCCACCTCTGTGGGATGAATGTAGATAGCTCCCTATAAGGAAAATAGTTTGCCTTAAAAATAAATTTATGTGCAATCTCATCAAGTCATCCTTGGAGATAGGACCTAGAAGCAAAACATATTACAATGCCAAATGTGTTCCTCAAGAGGCCAAATAAATTAAATCTTCAGCAGGGAAGCTACATAAAGACTGGATCACAACAGCCATGTTCTGCAGCCAGATTTAAAACATTACTTACTGTGTGGCCCTATCAAATCATTTTATTATTCCCTGCTAATTACACTAGAACCATTACCCTTTTAAAAATATTTTTACTTTTCTTCTAAACACAAGTTGTTAAGAAATAACCATGACTGAAGTCATCATTACTATATTCTTAGCTATTATACACATTAACAGATCTCTTATTCATCTCAACTCTAAGAAAATTTAGTTGAAAACTTATGACATAGGGCACAGAGGTTGCTGCCTAATGGGGAAAAAAGATGCTCTCCAAGGGCTAAAATATAGTTCTAAAAGGACTTCTATTCCTGCTATCATTTCCATTCAGTTTATAACTTTCAAAACTATGGTTCCCAAACTGTGTGCCAAAGTCCCCTGGGGCACCAAGATGAACTAATGGGAGAATTATGGGATATTTTTTTAAATTTTAAGGAAAACTGAGTGAATCTATTAGAGATCATGGGAATTAAACTGTTAAGTTTTTTGGATCAATTCAGTAAGTGGAACTGTTACCCTTTTGCTTATTTGTTTGTTTTGATTTTCTTTTTTTTTTTTTTTTAACTGCAAAGTGTTGTGAAAAAAAATGCTAGGATGCTAAAGATGCCATGATCTGAGAGATTCTGGGAACCACTGTTTTGTAATAGGTTTAGGACAATGTGCAGGGAAACCTTCAACTTGACTAGGAGCATGCCAGTGATCAATTTAAAAAGAGAGAGATACAATATTATTTTATGTCCCTTCCATTGGATTATCAGTACAAAGAATACCAAGATCAATTAGCAGATTAGGATTCTTAGCAAGAATTAAGAAAGAAATAAGCAGACACAGTTTAGGCAGCAGGATATGGAGGGTTAAATTCTTTCTGTTCATTAATCTCTTAAATTCATTGTGCATCTGGAATTGTCTAAATTATTTGTTCAGATTATTGGAACACTTGTACTTCCCCCCCCAAAAAAGGGCCACAGGAAAAAAACAGAAATTAATAAATGTTAATTTGACTACATAAACCTGTCTAGGATGCTTAAAACAGTCTCCTTATTCACTAAATTTAAGGTAGTATCTTTCTTCAGCTGAGATTATTTAAATTAAACTTATTTGAAGCATGAGAGTATTTATACACAAAGTCTCTCATGCACTTTAAGATGAAAAAGTAGATTCTTCTGGGGCACCTGGGTAGCTCAGTGGGTTATGCCTCTGCCTTTGGCTCAGTTCATGACCTCAGGGTCCCGCATCGGGCTCTCTGCTCAGCGGGGAGCCTGCTCCCTTCTCTCTCTCTGCCTGCTTCTCTGCCTACTTGTGATCTCTGTCTGTCAAGTAAATTAAAAAAAAAAAAAAAGAAAGAAAGAAAAAGTAGATTCTTCCTTTAAAGAATGGCATAGGGGCGCCTGTGTGGCTCAGTCATTGAACATCTGCCTTTAGCTCTGGTCATGATCCAGGTGTCCTGGGATCGAGCCCTGCATCAGGCTCCCTGCTCAGTGGGAAGCCTGTTTCTCCCTCTCCCACTCCCCCTGCTTACATTCCCTTTCTCGCTGTGTCTCTCACCATCAAATAAATAAAATATATTTTTTTAAAGATTTTATTTTTATTTATTTGTTAGAGAGAGAGAGAGAGAGCGCGCGAGCACAGGCAGACAGAGAGGCAGGCAGAGGCAGAGGGAGAAGCAGGCTCCCTGCTGAGCAAGGAGCCCGATGTGGGACTCAATCCCAGGACGCTGGGATCATGACCTGAGCGGAAGGCAGCCACTTAACCAACTGAGCCACCCAGGCGTCCCAAAATAAATAAAATCTTAAAAAAAAAAGAAAGAATGGCATAAACACAAAGTTTACTAACAACCAAACATTGATGCTATTTCAGAACCAAATGAACATTTCATTACTTAAGAAATAATAATAATGTAATGACACAGGATTTTAAATTTTAATCATTATATTCATTTTAAGATTCAATTTATTGTATTTGTGCACATTAGCTAGTTCATATTTGTTAGTAATGGAAATTATTTCATTTTATATTACTTTATTTTTAGTGATAAGGAACAACTTAAACTAACACAAAATATTTCTGAATTCACATCATTTATTTTTAGAAATAATACTAAATTTGCTGATCATGGAAACATGATGTTAATACTAAAGACTAGATTAAATGCACCTCAACAAAGAATTTGTGTCATTTATTTTCTAAATTTTTATCTGTTATACTTTCATATTTGAGAACTTTAGATTGATACTCAAATAAGACTTATTGACAAAGGAGATGATAATATTATTTTATATTAATTAAAATAGCATACTGCAACTGATATTTTGTAACCTCCTAAACTTTCTCCTTACCACTCCAGAATCCGGCCATTGTCAGCATTAAGGGCAAGTACTTTGAATGCCACAGAATTAGACACTTTCAAAAATCGTAAGAAAACATTAATATCTTTTGGTCATTAAAAAGTAACCTTTATTTTTTCAAAGTATATGTTGATTGAAAGTATCAAACAAAAATGTGCATATGTGATATGCAGACATCAAAATATTATGAGATAATGAACAACTTTATGGCAGCATATTTTAAAATTTATTTAAAAGTATAAAATCATAGAAATAAAAATATAATGAAACTGACACAAAAATAGAATTTTTAAATATTTCCATACTATTAAAGATTTTGAATCAGTATTTAAATCCACTTGTTCTCACAGCCCCCACAAAAAAAAAAAAAAAATCATTTCATGTCCAGATACTTTCACCAGTGAATTCTATAATACAATTAAGGAATTATTGCCAAGTATATATAAAGTCTACAAAATGAGAATAAATAAAATTTGACAATTTATTTTATTAGGCCAATTTTATTAGGTTATTTATAATAACTTTGACTTGAAACATGTAATATAAGAATTAAAGACCATGGCAGAAAAAAAAATCCAAACAAATTTCTCATAAACAAAATATTTGTCAACTAAAATTAAAACTCCCACACAAAATATTTGTAAATTAAATCCAGTGATATATTAAAAAAGTAATACATCACAAAAATGTTGGTTTTACTCCATTTATAAAAGATTGTTTTCCAAACAAAATTGATCAAGATGAATCACCACATTAATAGACCAAGGAAAAAGTAAGTGATCACCTCAACAACACATGTAGAAAAAGTATTTGATATATTCACATTTATTTATGGAAAAAACATTCTTCAAATGCAAAGAACAATCCAAAAAGAAATATAAGGAAACAGTTCTATTTACAATAGCAATAAAAAAGATAAAATATTAAAGCATAAATTTAACCAGGAGGGCACAAAACTTGTATCTTGAAAAAATGACACTAACAGAAATTAAAGAAGACACAAACAAATGGAAATGCAGCCCATGTTCATGGATTGGAAAATGTCATACGTTAAGATATTGATACTACACAAAGTGATCTACAGATCCGATACAAGCACTAATCAAAATCTCATTTTTTTTCAGAAATGGAAAGCTCATGTAAAAATTCACGTGAAATGCCAAGATATCCCAAACACTCAAAATAATATGGAAAAATGCCAACAAAATTGAAGGTCTAGTTTACTTCAACTTTCAAAACTTACTATAAAGCTACAGTAATGAAAATAGTGTTTTAATGGTGAAATATAGGATAGAATAGGAAGCCTAAAAATATACACACACACCTATGGTCAATTGTTCTTTCCCAAGGGTGCCACAGCCATCCAATAGAGAAATGAGTCTCTAACAAATGGTACTTGGAAAACTGGATATCCACATTGGGAGAAAAAAAAATTAAGGTGACCTCTTATTCTACTTACAAAAGTGAGACCAAAATAGACCAAGGACATAAAAGTAAGAACTAAAAATATAAACTCTTTGAAAGAAAACATAAGGCAGAGAGGGGAGCTCATGACCTTGGATCTGACAATTTTTTCTTAAGTATGACATCCAAAGCATAAGTAACAACCAAAAAAATGGGTAAACTGAACTTCATTAAAATTAAAACTGTTTGGGGACGCCTGGGTGGCTGAGTTGGTTGGGCGGCTGCCTTCGGCTCGGGTCATGATCCCAGCATCCTGGGATCAAGTCCCACATCGGGCTCCTTGCTCGGCAGGGAGCCTGCTTCTCCCTCTGCCTCTGCCTGCCGCTCTGTCTGCCTGTGCTCGCTCCCGCTCTCTCTCTGACAAATAAATAGATAAATTCTTTAAAAAAAAATTTAAAACTGTTTGACATCAAAGAGAATTATCAAAAGAGTGAAAAAATAACTTACAGACTGGGGGAAAGTATTTCCAAACTATATATATCTGGTAAGAAGTTACTTTACAGAATATATAAAGAACTTTTGGAATTCTACAACAAAAATAACCCAATTATAAAATGAGTAAAGCATCTAAATAGAGATTTCTCAATAGAAGATATACAAATAGTCAATGAGCAAAGATGCTTAGTGTCATTAGTCACTAGGGAAATGGATATCATAAGCATAATAAAATACCCCTTTACATTTATTAAAGTGGCTATAATAAAAAATAAATTGGAAATAACAAGTGCTAGCAAGGATGTGGAGAAATTGGAATTCTTGTGCATTGCTGGTTGGAATATAATGTAGCTGCTGTGGAAAACAATATAGCAGTTCCTAAAAAAATTAAAATATAATTATAAAATCTAGCCATTTTGATGTGAGAAACAAAGGCAGAAGAAAAATTATTAAATTTCCTTAGCTATCTAGAGCCCACTGACAAGTTCTTGAAACAGAGAAACTCAACTGCTTCAGTGTTAATACTTTGCTAAGGACAAAAAGGAAATCTAGCCTGAACCCCGCACCCTCCTCTAGGATACTTGTAAATCTACTTTAATGTATAAAAACTCCTTAGGAAACTTTCTTTATCTCTAACCCTGCAAGATATGTGTTGGCAATCATCCCCCAAGCATATGGCCCAACCATGTATATCTGAAGGGTCTCATGACTAAGGTTTTATTAGATGGTAATAAATGACCTTTTCTCAACCACAGTTAGCCCACTCAAGTTCTGGGAGATCTTGCCTCCAAAATCCTTAGAGACTTAACCCTATCTCTAAGCACCACCCACATTGAAAGTATATAATTGGCCACTCCTCGTGTCCCGGATGCAGCTCTTTCTGCCCACAGGTCCTGTCCCTGTGTTTTTTTTTCAAAAAACTACCTTTTTGCACCAAAGATGTCTCAAGAATTTTCTCTTGGCCATTAGCCTTGAACCCTAACATCGTCTTCCTTACATCAATTCTACCTCTAGGTATATACCAAAAGTAATTGAAAGCAGGGACCTGAAGAGATAGTTGTTTGCTCATGTTCATAGCGGCATTACTTGAAATAGCCAAAATGTAGAAACAATGTAAGTGTCCATTGACGGATGAGTGGATAAGCGAAATGTGGTATATGCAAACACTGCAATATTATTCAGTCTTAAAAAGAAGGAATTCTGACACGTGCCACAACATTGATGAAACCTGGAAGACATTACACAAAGTGACAGGAGCCAACACAAAAGAACAGATATTATAATATTCCACTTACATGATGAGGTCCTTAGAAAGTCAAATTCTTAGGGACAAAAATAGAATTATGGTCCCTGAGGGCTGAGGGGAGAGGAGGAATGAGGAGCAACTGTTCAATGCACTCAATCTCCTGTTTGAAAACAGAAAAAATTCTAAAGATCGATGGTGCTGCTGGTTGCTCCCTAATGTGAAAGTACTTATGCCCCAGAACTGTACACTTAAAAATTATTAAAATGGTAAATTTTACATTGTGTGCATTTTACCATATTTGATTTTAAAAAGATGTATCTTCAGATAGGAAAAGGATATCAGGTGGGTATTTGTATCTATACAAATAAATAAATGCACTAGAAATAGTAAAAAAATGAGACATTTTATTTGTAGTAGTTCTGTAAGAGAAGTAACTGTCTAAATTAAAATTAAAGTATTGTAGTTTATAACACGGGTAAAGGTAAAAGTAATGATAATAAATGTAAAGACACACACACACACACACACACAAAACATTAAAAAACAAACAAACAAAAAACAAAAAACTGACCAATTCCCTAAAATGGCTCAAGTCACCACTTTAAATACAAACTCCAGCTAAAGACAAGAAAATATGCCAATGGGGAGGGAAGCCAACTTGGGTGGTTATCAAGCAAAACACAATAAACAAGAGTGTGATTGTTGCACAGCTTTAAGTCAGTTGTGTTCTCTATTGATAAGGGTTTCTAGGGATTTTGTCACTAGTACAGACAGGGAGACACCTTTACAAATGGAGATTTCCCTCAAAATGCAAATGTCTCTAACTTCTACTAGGTTTTTAAAGCTTCTCTTGCATCTACTCTTTCCCCAAAATAACCAGCTCAAGATAATCTTTCATCAAAGAGGTATATTTTGGGGTGGCTAGTTCTGCCCCCCTTCAGAGTCACATCCAATATGAATTAAATATTATTTTTATGAGTTCACAGTAACACTGAACCAATTCCAAGGTATTTAGAAAAGTGTCCATGTTATGACATTTCTCTCTAAGGTTCTACCATTTCTCAAAAAAGATGCTGTCTGCAAAGTGATATGAGCATAGGAAAAGTTAATAATCTCAGTTTTGATTCTAATTACATGTGTGACATGAGTGATTCTGTGCATTTACTTCTTCATTAATATGCGAATTAACCACTTTTGAGTATATTACTGAGAACAGAATGAGAAAAATATGAATTTCTTTCTCTGTACTTATAAAATATTTAAAAATACAAAATAATTATTCTAATCCATACTTTAAATATTTTTCATTATCATCATATCAACATACTGCCTATGAACTCATCATCTACTGAAATAAATAACTAGATCATTAATACATGAAGTTCCTTTTTGCAAAATCTTTCCTGAATTTTGTATCTTTTATTTTTTGCTTTATCATGTATCTTCATAAGAATATAAAGCTGTACTTGTTTTAAACTTTTAAAATAATAAATTTTAGTGGTAGCAGTCTATGCTTTACTTTTTTTTTTTTTTTTTTTTTTAACTCGTAAGGACCTAGGACGGGTTGTTTCAGGATGGGCCACTTTGCTGGCATGAACATTATTTTGGCGGCTGGCAGTCTCTAAATGCTTCCTTCATGATATACAGCAGGGTTCCACTGGGGTTAGTTGCCTCTTTTCATATCCAACAACCCTCTCTCTTTCATTCTGTGCTCTTATTTTCATCTCAATACCAAACCCCTGTAATTATTTTTCATTATCACATTTCACAGGTGGGAACCTTACTCCCACTCATAATGCATGCTCCCTTTGAACTCAAATTTCTACTGTGTTATTTTTTCATAGACTACAAGCACAGAATGTTCTTAGTTGAGTCATTGCAAGAAGAAAATAAAAGCAAAAATGAGTAATAAAACAAAGACTACTCTTTGTATTATGATCTAAGATTTCCACAAGTATTTTATTTATAATTGTACTGTCTCATTAATTGTTCACAGTGTAACAACTTATAAGGTCTTTTTTATGAATAAATTCGAACTCCAGTTATGAGTAAATTGGAACAGAATTTTTCCAGATAATCTGTTGTTATTAATATAAATTTGAAGTATTTTTTAATTTTCCAGATAATCTGTTGTTATTAATATAAATTTGAAGTATTTTTTTAATTTTATTTTTATTTATTTTTTTATTTTTTAAATTTTATTTTATTTTTGCAGTGTTCCAAGATTCATTGTTTATGCACCACACTCAGTGTTCCATGCAATACCTGCATCCTTAATACACACCACCAGGCTCACCCAACCCCCCACTACCCTCCCCTCCAAACCCTCACTTTGTTTCTCAGAATCCACAGTCTCTCATGGTTTGTCTCCCCCTCCAATTTTCCCCAACTCACTTCTCTTCTCCATCTCCCAATGTCCTCCATGTCCTTCTTACTTATGCTCCACAAGTAAGTGAAACCATATGATAATTGATTCTCTCTGCACGACTTATTTCACTCAGCATAATCACTTCCAGTCTTGTCCATGTTGATACAACAGTTGGGTATTGATCCTTTCTGATGGAGGCATAATACTCCATTGTATATATGGACCATATCTTCTTCACCCATTCATCTGTTGAAGGACATCTTGGCTCTTTCCACAGTTTGGCAATTGCAGCCATTGCTGCATTAAACATTGGGGTACAGATGACCTTTCTTTTTACTACATCTGTATCTTTGAGCTAAATACCCAGTAGTGCAATTGCAGGGTCATAGGGAAGCTCTATTTTTAATTTCCTAAGGAATCTCCACACCGTTTTCCAAAGTGGCCTCACCAACTTGCACTCCCACCAACAGTGTAAGAGGGTTCCCTTTTCTCCACATCCTCTTCAGCACGTGTTGTCTACTGTCTTGTTGATTTTGGCCATTCTAACTGGTGTAAGGTGGTATCTCAATGTGGCTTTCATTTGAGTCTCCCTGATGACTAATAATGAGGAACATTTTTTTCATGTGTCTGTTAGCCATTTGTATGTCTTCTTTGGAGAAGTGCCTGTTCATGTCTTCTTCCCATTTTTTAAGTGATTATCTGTTTTGTGTGTGTTGAGTTTGAGGAGTTTTTTATATATTTTGGATATCAAGCCTTTGTCTGTAGTGTCATTTGCAAGTATTTTCTTCCATTCCATGGGTTGCCTCTGCTTTGTTTGCTGTTTCCTTTGCTTTGAAGAAACTTTAGATCTTGATGAAGTCCCAAAAGTTCATTTTCACTTTTGTTTCCTTTGCCTTTGGAGACATGCCTTGAAAGAAATTGCTGTGGTCGATTTTGAAGAGGTTATTGCCTATGTTCACCTCTAAGATTTTGATAGATTCCTGCCTCACATTGAGGTCTTTAATCCATTTCAAGTTTATCTTTGTGTATGGTGTAAGAGAATGGTCAAGTTTCATTCTTCTATACATAGCTGTCCAATTTTCCCAGCACCATTTATTGAAAAGACTGTCTTTTATTCCACTGGATATTTTTTTTTCCTGCTTTGTAGAAGATTATTTGACCATAGAGTTGAGGGTCTGTGTCTGGGCTTTCTACTCTGTTTCACTGGTCTGTGTGTCTGCTTTTGTGTAGTACCATGCTGTCTTGGTGATCACAGCTTTGTAGTAAAGCTTGAAGTCAGGCAACGTGATGCCCCAGTTTTGTTTTTCTTTTTCAACATTTCCTTAGCAATTCTGGGGCTCTTCTGGTTCCATACAGATTTTAGGATTGTTTGTTCTAGCTCTTTGAAAAATGCTGGTGGAATTTTGATTGGGTTGGCATTGAAAGTATAGACTGCTCTAGGCAGTGTAGACATTTTAACAATGTTTATTTTTCTGGTCCATGAGCACAGAATGCTCTTCCATCTTTTTGTGTCTTCTTCAATTTCTTTCATGAGTGTTCTGCAGTTCCTTGAGTACATATCCTTTACCTCTTTGATTAAGATGACCCCAAGCACAAGAAGGGAAATAATCAAGATTAGAGCAGAGATTAATGAGATAGAAACTAGAGATACAGTATAACATATCAATGAAACTAGAAGCTGATTTTTGAAAGAATCAATAATATCAATAAACCACGGACCAAACTAATCCAAAAAAAAAAAAAAAGAGAGAGAGGACCCAAATTAATAAAATTATGAATGAAAGGGAGATCTCATGACTAACACCAAGGAAATAGAAATAATCATCAGAAATTATTATCAACGGTTATATGCCAATAAATTACGCAACCTAGACAAAATGGATGCATTCCTGGAAACCTATAAACTTGCAAAACTGAATCAGGAAGAAATTGACAAGCTGAAAAGACCAATATCTAGTAACAAGATTGAAGCAGTGGTCAAAAAACTCCCAAAAAACAAGAGCCCAGGACCTGATGGATTCCCTGGAGAATTCTATCAAACATTTAAAGAAGAAATAATACCTATTCTCTTGAGGCTGTTTCAAAAAATAGAAACAGAAGGAAAACTTCCAGACTCTTTCTATGAGCCAGAATTACCCTCATCCCTAAACCAGGTAAAGATCCCACCCAAAAGGAGAATTTCAGACCAATATTCCTGATGAATGTAGATGCCAAGATCCTCAACAAGATCCTAGCTAACAGAATCCAACAGTGTATTAGAAAGATTATCCACCATGACCAAGTGGGTTTTATCTCTGCAATGCAAGGGTGGTTCAACATTCACAAATCAATGTGATAGAACAAATCAATAAGAGGAGAGAAAAGAACCACATGGCCCTCTCAATTATGCAGAAAGAGCATTTGATAAGATACAGCATCCCTTTCTGATTAAAATGCTCGAAAGTATAGGGATAGAGGGAACATTCCTCAACTTCATAAAATCTCTCTATGAAAAACCCACAGCGAATATCTTCTCAATGGGAAAAAGCTGACAGCCTTCCCAATGAGATCAGGAACACAACAAGGATGTCCATTCTCACCACTGTTGCTCAACATAGTACTAGAAGTCCTAGCAACAGCAGACAACCAAGAGAAATAAAAGGTATTCCAATTGTCAAAGAAATCAAACTCCCTCTCTTTACAGATGACATGATACTTTATATGGAAAACCCAAAAGTCTCCATCCCCAAACTACTAGAACTCTTACAACAATTCAGTAATGTGGCAGGATACAAAATCAATGTACAGAAATCAGTGCTTTCTTATATACTAACTATGAAAATATAGAAATAGAAATTATAGAATCATTTCCATTTACTATAGCACCAAAAACCATAAGATACCTGGGAATAAACCTAACCAAGGAAGTATTTATTTATTTTTTAAAGTTTTTTGTTTGTTTGTTTTGTTTTTGTTTTTGCTTGACAGAGAGAGACACAGTGAGAGAGAGAACACAAGCAGAGGGAGAGGAAGAAGGCGACTTCCCAGTGAACAAGGAGCCTGATGCGAGGCTTGATCCCAGAACCCTGGAATCATGACCTGAGCTGAAGGCAGATGCCCAATGACTGAGCCACCTAGGCGCCCCTGAAGTATTTTTTTAATGTAACTTTATTCCTGGAATAATAATAATTACTCTTTAGTTCACTCTACCTATGTTGTTAGAGAGGAGGAATTTCTAGCTAGTCCTCCTAGCTAGGCTGAGAAACAAATAACATGAGACAGATTAACAGGAGAATACCACATTTACTTGTGTACATACAGGAAATCCACATAAACATAATATTCCAAAAACAATGAGGCAACATGATACCTATAAGAGCTAAGAAAAGGGGAAGGAGTCTGAGGATACAAAGAAGAGAACAGTTTTAGCAGGAAGGAAGGTGAGAGACATTCTGGGTTGATAAAACAGTTGCCCTATTATGTAGATAACTTTCTCAAGTAAAAAGGAAATTCCATTAACAGCTACCTTCCTGGTATAAGCAGATGGTTGAAGGGAGGTAAAGAGTTTTTTTCCTGAATCAGCTGGGTTTTGTCTGCTTTTAACTCAAAATTATGTTCATGCCGAAGTAGCCCTTCTTGGGGTGGCCTGCCCTAGGTTTCTATAATATTGATGTTATTTTGTAATAACAGTACTCTATTTACTTTATCTGTAATAGTAGCATCTTCCTAATAAATATGTGTCTTAAACATGAGGGAGGAAAAAGCTAATATTTATTGAGTAAATACTATATACCATAAGCATAGGTGCTTTCATATATAATGTTTTATTGTATTTTATCCTCAAAACTAACTAAAATGAGCCTAATTTCATATATAAAGACCTCAATAACCTAGAGAAGATAAATATGTTCCAGGTAACAGAGCTAGTAAGTGACAAAATTAATGACCTGGATGATTCTGAAGATCATATTTTTATCATTCTATAATATTATTTACTTATAACATAGGGCTATATATGAGGAAGAGAAATAAATATCTATTGCTTGATTATTATCTTATACAACCAGCTGGAAACATTCTATCCCTTATACACAAAGTAGAGCTAATTTCTCTAACTATTTGTGAATCTCTGTAAAATAGTATAGCAATATAAGGTTCAATGAACAATGTAGACTCTAACCATAAATAACAGTTTTTTCTTTGGTTTTTATATTCATAGTGATGTTTAAGTACTATAGTAGTAGGGAGATAAACAAACTCCCCACTAAGTGGGGAGCCTGAAAGTTGTCTAGATCCCAGGACCCTGAGATCATGACCCAAGACAAAATCAAGAATTAGAGGCTCAGCCAACTGAGCCATCCAGGTATCCCAATCTCAGCTCAGGTCTTGATCTCAGGGTCATGAGTTCAAGTCCAGTGTGGAAACTACTTAAAAAAAAAATACAGAAATCTGTTGCATTCTATGCGCTAATAATGATACGACCCTATTTATAATTGTAACAAAAAGAAAATACCTGGGAATAAAATTTAACCAAGGAGGAGGAAGACCTGTACTTTGCAAACTATAAGACATGGACAAAGAAATTGACATGACACAAACAAATAGTAAGGTATACCATGCCATGGATTAGAAACATTAATATTTTTAAAATGCCTATCTTACCCAAAGTACAAAGTAAAATGCCTATACTACCCAAATCTACAGATTCAACGAAATCTCTATCAAAATGCCAGTAGCAATTTCCACAGAGCTAGAACAAATAATCATAAAATTTATATGGAACAAAAGGCTGCAAATAGACAAAGTAATACCGAAAAAGAAGAACAAAACTGGAGGTATCATAGTCCCAGACTTCAAGATATACTACAAAGCTATACTAATCAAAACAATATAGTAGTGGCATAAAAATACACATAGATCAGTGGAACAGAATGGAAACCCCTGAAATATACCCATGCCCACACTTATGTGATTAATTAATCTATGACAAAGGAGACAATGATTTGCAGTGTAGAAAAGACAGGCTTTTCAATAAATGGTGCTGGAAAAACTGCATAGCTAATGCAAAAGAATGAAACCAGACTATTTTCTCATATCATGCACAAAAACAAATTAAAAATTACATTTTAATTTAATTTAAATTAGCTAAATTAAATTTAAATTTCATTTAATTTAAAATTTAAAATTTAATTTAAAAAATTAAATCTATAAAACTTCTCAAGGAAACCATAGAACTCCTAAAAGAAAAACAGGCAATAATTTCTTAGACACCAGGCTTAGCAACATTTTTCTAGATGTGTCTTTTAATTTAGGGAAACAAAAGCAAAAATAAATTTTGGGATTACATTAAAATAAAAAAATACTTTTATACAGTGAAGGAAATGAGCAACAAAATGGAAAGCATCCTATTGAATGGGAGAAGATATTTACAGGTGATAATCTAATAAAGGGTTAATATCAAAAATATATAATGAACTCATATAACCCAGCCAAAAAAAAAAAAAAAAAAAAGAACAAAATAACAACAAAAAAAAAACCCACAAAATAATCTGATTAAAAAATTGGCAGAGGTCCTAAATAGACAGTTTTTCAAAAAAGATATAGATGTCCTACAGACACATGAAAAGATGTTCAAAATCACTGATCCTCAGGGAAATGCAAATCAAAACCACAATGAGTTATGACCTCACACCTGTCAGAATGGCCAGAATCAAAAAGACAAGAAATAACAAGTGTTAGTGAGGATGTGGAAAAAAGTAAGAACTGGCACATTATTTGTAGGAATGTGAATTGGCATAATCACTACATAAAACAGTATGGAGATCCCTCAAAAAGTTAAAAATAGAAATGCCACCATGATCTAGTATTTCTACTACTGGGTATTTACCCAAAGAAAATAAAAACACTATTAATAAGAAAAGATGAAAACACTATGTTTATTGTAGCATTATTTACAATAGCCAAAATGTGGAAGCAACTTATATCCACCTCAACCATAAAGAGGATGAGATCTTGCCATTTATGACAACATGGATGGACCTAGAGGGTATTATACTAAGTGAAATAAGTCAGACAAACAAAAGCTAATACTGGGGCACCTGGGTGGCTCAGTGGGTTAAAGCCTCTGCCTTCGGCTGGGGTCATGATCTCAGGGTCCTGGGATCCAGCCCCGCATCAGGCTCTCTGCTTGGCGGGAGCCTGCTTCCTCCTCTCTCTCTCTCTCTCTGCCTGCCTTTCTGCCTACTTGTGATCTCTGTTAAATAAATAAATAAATAAAATATTAAAAAAAAAAAGAAAGAAAAGCTAATACTGTATTATTGCACTTATATATGGAATTTTAAAAATAAAATGAATAGACAAGCAGACTTTTTTTTATTTTTGTTAAGATTTTATTTATTTATTAGTTATAGAGAGAGATGGAGTAAGCACAGGCAGACAGAGAGGCAGGCAGAGGCAGAGGGAGAAGCAGAGGGAGAAGCAGGCTCCCCGCCGAGCAAGGAGCCCGATGTGGGACTCGATCCCAGGACGCTGGGATCATGACCTGAGCCGAAGGCAGCCGCTTAACCAACTGAGCCACCCAGGCGTCCCACAAATAGACTTTTTAATACAGAGTACAAAATGGTGGTTGCCTGAAGGAAGGGGTGTGTGTGAGGATAGGAAAAACAGGTGAAGGGAATTAAGAGGTACAAACTTCCAGTTATAAAATAAATAATCCATAGAGATGAAAAGTACAGCATAGGGAGTATAGTCAATAGTATTATATGGTTTCCATAATCCAATGTTGTATAGTTATAGAGGATGACTACATTTATTGTGGTAAGCACTGAGGATGTGTAAAGTTCTAGAATCACTATGCTGTATCCCTGAAACTATCATAATATCGTATATCGGTTATAGTTCAATAATGTTTTTAAAAGTTCTTAATTACAAAAGTGCATTGCTCTAATTGTACTCAGCTATGTGTAATAATGGAAAGTATATATTAAATCATATTTTGTAATTACACAGATTATATTTTCAGGAATGTGTTTCTATACGGATTCTATTTACCTTTTTTACAAATAACCAACACAAATGTCTTAATATGTGTTTTAAGTGGCACTATCCCTTTCACAAAAATAGCCTCATTTTACACATTTCCCCAAAATATTTCTGAAAGAAAAAATAATCAAAGATCAACTGACATGTTCTTTTACATCCTTTAAAAAAATGTGTGATTATTATTAATTATAACTCTGAGCTTTAAAACGACTCCAGAGAAAGTGGATATTGATGTAACCACAACGTTAATAGGTGTTGAATTTTTTACGTGGTAAAATGTCCACATGAATTCACCCTTTCAAAGATCATTTCAGTGGTGTTGAACTATGTGCATCTAAGCGATGATTTAAAAATTAAAGTTGTACCAAAGCTTAAAGAAAACTTTTTGAATTAGGAGTTAAATCCAAATTAGTCAAGTGTCCCCAGTGATTAATTAGAAGAAAATTTAAAAGTGCTAATTGAGCTGCTAGGGAATCTTTAAAGTTGTGTCTACCCTTGCTTTGAAGTTTTGTCAAAGGCAGGGAGGAGGAAAACATTTGTGTGTGTAATACTTAGATATGTAAGTGTCATCACAGGTTTGAATGATACTATACTAGAAGCAGCACTGCTATGATTCCATCTAAACTTAATCACATTGTTTCTAGAAATCTATTTATTTAATTTAATTCCATTATTTTATTGTAAACCGTGTATATATGTTTAAATAACTATTAAGTTTTGGTAGTTATCCAAGATTCTTTACGATTCAGAAAAATGTCTAAATCAACTTGATCAAAGAAATAATTGCTAAAGAGCTATGCTTTGTGAACCATGTTGTTCTATTGTATAATTTAGCCTTTTGGGGGTTATTTGATGATCAAAAGTAGAAAAGCTGAAGTTCTGAGTCTGGACATTAAAAAATATAGATATAGTTACAAAAATTACATTAAAAAAGCAAGGTGGACGTATGAAGGATTTTAGGAGATTATTTAGGATACGAGAGTTTCTTTATTGGTTGAAGAAAATGCCAAGTGAATATTGCCTTTGTTCCTGGCTAACTCACTCAGAGATAAACAGCTATATAAAAAATAATTCTAACATTTTATTTGTAGCTCATGTTTACCCCCTTTGTAAACCAAGTCCTTTTTTTCTTCTAACTATGCTACAGTTTTTAAAGCTAACTGGAAATGTATTGATAAATTAACTGTTTTCCACTCAAGAGGATTGTTTTAGTTTCCTGTTATTGTTGTAACAAATTGCCTAATTTAATGACTTAAAAACAGTAAAAATTTATTATATTAGGGTTTTGGAAGTTAGAAGACAGCATGGGTTCATTCCTCAGGGATATATTCCTTCTGGAGAGTTCAGTGGGTTGTTGGTTTTTTTTTTTGCTTCTTTTTTTTTCCTTCCCTTTTCTTCAGCTTCTACAAACCACCTACATTCATTTGCTCCTGTGTTTTCTTCAGTCTTGAAAGCCAGCATTTTTCTCTCTCTGACCTGGGGCCTCCCTTTAAAAATGACCTTTGTGGGGTGCCTGGGTGGCTCAGTGGGTTAAAGCCTCTGCCTTTGGCTCAGGTCCTGGATCCTTGGGCTCTCTGCTCAGCGGGGAGCCTGCTTCCTCCTCTCTCTCTGCCTGCTTCTCTGCCTACTTGTGATCTCTGTCTGTCAAATAAATAAATAAAATCTTTAAAATAAAAAAAATAAAAATAAAAAGGACCTTTGTAATTTCATCAGGCCTACCTGATATATAATTGTCCTATCTCAAGATCCTCAACTTAATCGTATCTAAAGAGTTCCTTTTGCCATATAAGATAACACACAAATTCGAGGATTCAGGCCTGGACATCTTTGGTGGGTTTGTTCAGCCTGCCTCAAGAATCACTAACATTATTTAAAAAGAAATAATTCCTGCTCATTTCCATGACTATCACATGGCTTGGCCCATTGGTAATAGCTCTAGTGCA
This sequence comes from Taxidea taxus jeffersonii, assembly GCA_003697995.1. Lineage (NCBI taxonomy): Eukaryota > Metazoa > Chordata > Mammalia > Carnivora > Mustelidae > Taxidea > Taxidea taxus. The sequence continues at coordinate 31,360 of RCUC01121167.1, forward strand.
AACCTGTGCTTGTAGATTCAAATTGTCCAAAAAGTAGCTTTTGGTCTTGCACTCACTCAAAACATGTTTTTCCTTTCTCTCAGGCACTTAATACATAGAGGATTTCTATCCATTGTAGCAGTCATAACCACATCTTTAGGGTGCACTCCTCCATCAAGTTTTACTAGTGAACTTGTTTTATGTGACAAAACCAATATTTAAAGATCCCCAAAGACTCTATAAATGTGGCTGAAATTTATCCAACTAGGTAAACTTAATATTTCCCATTTATTGGTAAATGCAAGAAAACTCCTTATTTGGAGAGAATATACCTAAATAATCATTTCTGTAAATATGTATTGGTTGTTAAATGAAGAATTTGTTTTCCAAAAATATTTCGGTGAGGCCTATTCAAGTGACAGTAATTTAGGATGACCTCTGTACCAGGCACTACATTAGCTATGAAGAAGACAAAAGCAAGACAGAATATATCACAGAGAACTAACAAGGTATTCAGTAAGGATGAAAAATACAGCAAAGGCTTAAATACACTAGGATAATGCTGTGGAGGTAAGCCCAATATGCTAAAATAGCATAAATAGGAGGATCACCTCAGAAGAAGAAAAGGGACTGCCAGAGAACATATTACAAAGCAAGCAATATGGGAGTTAAATATTAAGTAACAAGCATTAGTCAAGCAAAGAGCATCATCTCAGGCAAATGGGGAAGCTTGGGGCAAAACAAGGAAACAAAATGAATCAAAAACTAAGCAATTGCAGGTATTTCCATATGGCTAAATCATAGGATAAAAATTGGGTTTATCCCACCAAAAAGCACCATATGTAGATGGTTATATGAGGAAATTCAACCAAACTTTCAAGGGCAGATAGTACTAATACTTTACAAATTGTTCCAAAATATTTTTAAATATAAAAACATCCTAATTGTGTTATAAAACAAGGAAAACATGGACCCTTATATCTCATAAAGGTAATACATAAAATGATAAACTAAGGTAGAGAATAAATCTTGTTGCAACAATATTAAATGGAATATTATTTAAAAATCACATTAATTAAATAATATAGAATGAGCAAGTGGGATTAAATCCAATAATTTGAGGTTGATTTAACATTGGGAATTTCATTAATATCATGTAACATATTAATAGATCTAAAGAAAAAACATACTATTGTCATGGATACTAAAATTATTTTAACAGTATTTTAACAAACATTCATAATTTTTAAAGTCTAAAAATAATCTACATGCATACAAAACATTACACATTTTGACTAAAATCAAGAAAAGCTGACTATTATTTCTGCTACTGTTTAACATTGTAGGGGTACCTGGGTGGCTCAGTGGGTTAAGCCTCTGCCTTCGGCTCGGGTCGTGATCCCAGCATCCTGGGATCTAGCCCCGCATCAGGCTCTCTGCTCAGCAGGGAGCCTGCTTCCTCCTCTCTCTGCCTGCCTCTCTGTCTACTTGTGATCTCTGTCTGTCAAATAAGTAAATAAAATCTTTTTTTAAAAAACATTGTAATAGAGAGATTAGGGGACTTAGGAAAAAAATAACTTTCATACATCACTGGAAGAAATCCAAAGTGGCAAGACGATTGAGGAGAATTTGGCAATACTAAACAAACTTAATACGAGCTTTTCTTTTGACCCAAAAATCCCATTTATAGGACTCTACCCTGATGGTAGACCTTTAACCATAAATAATACCATAAGCAGAAATTAAGCAGTCATACAGTCTTGTTCACAATTGTAAAATATTGGAAATATGCTAAATGCCCATGCATGGAAGAATAATTATGCCATGCACTATAAAAGAGGGTATCTCTACGAACTGATATAGAGTTATTATCAGGATACACTATTGAATTAAAAAAGGAGGGGAGGTGTAAGGGCAATAGAGAATCTATAGGATATTACCTTTCTTATAAGAAGAAAAAGGATATAAAGGAAAAAAGGATTTTCGACTTATTTTTGTAAAATAAATTACACATGCAAAAATACATGAGATTTATTATCTATATAGGATTTTTGAAGATGAGGTGAGAAAAAGTAGGATTTGTGGGATGAAAGAAGTGCTTTAATAATTTTAATTTACAAAAGCTTTTAAAAAATTATAGCATAAAATGATTATATTACAAGAAAGATCTCAAATTCCAAATTCTAAATTTTAATTTTCCACCTTAAGAAAAAAGAACAAGAAGAACACTGAGGAATTTTGCAGTAAGACAGTAGTATAAGTATTATTTCCTGATTTTTAAAAAACTTTTAGTGAAATATTTTTCTTTAAAATGTCATTATTTATTACCTTTATATCTTTTAAATTTCTCTAAAATTACTTTGTTTAACTAAAATGTAATAAATAGCCTAAACACTTTCTTTAAAATTAATTACATTGCATTTTTTATGATTTTCTTAAATTTTGTTGTTCTACTATTTTGATACTGAAGTGTAAAGAATCAAGCAATTTTAATAGTGTTATCATTAATGTCCATGTATATTTGATTCTATCTAAAGATCGTCTTTCAATTTAGTTTATATATATATTTTTTATTTTTTAAAGAGAGACAGGAAGGCGAGAGGGAGAGGGAGGGAGAGAATCATAAGTGGGCTCTGCACCTGATATTTTGGTATCCATATAGTCACTAATTTCTAAAATGTTCCTAAACTATTTTTCAATACCCCACCTCTCTGCAGGATATTGTAGACATCTCAGGAATTGTGTGTGGTGTGTGTGTTAAATTGAAATATTGATATTGGAAAACAAAAGCCTCTTTAAGTCCAAAGTTCTTCTAGACTGTTTTTTTCTTCTTTATTTTTTTAAAGATTTTATTTATTTATTTGAGAGAATGAGACACAGCAAGACAGGAACAGAAGCAGGAGGAGTGGCAGAGGGAGAAGCAGGCTTCCCACAGAGCAGGAAGCCCATGTGGGGCTCGACCCCAGGACCCTGGGATCATGACCTGAGCCCAAGGCAGACGCTTAACAACTGAGCCACCCAGGCGCCCCTTTTTTTCTTCTTTAGATAAAAACAAGCTCTATGCAAAAATTGTGTTAGGGCCCCCAAGGGGAAAAAGGAAATAATCATTTAGTGAAGTTGCCTTTTTCTCCCAAACAGGGAGAAGTTCTAAAGACAATGGGAGTTTCAGGCAAAGAGCACAAACAGCAATATTGACAAAATGGAAGGGGTCATCTAAATCCTTTAGTGCTGGTTAAGACAGGAGAACTTTGCATAACCCTGAAGGGTAATGCTGAGAATAACTGCAATTAAATTTCCTGAAACAGGGTGAGGTGGAAAGATGGATTTAAATTAATTTTTAAAAATATTCATACACACTGCAATTTACAGAATGATGTTCATTCTCAAATACCAATAACATATGTGGGAGAAGGTTCTTTTTTTTTCTCTTTTTAAAATTTATCTATATTTGGTGTACTCATGTGAAACTAATATAGAGTTAAATTAAATTCTATAAATGGTCCATATTTAATTAAATTTTAAAATAATATGTAGTATAAAAATAAACACTTATCATTGCTGTGCTGTTTATAGAAACCATTTTTTCTAGTTTTGATATTTTTATATTCTTTAAAACAAAACTTTTCAAATATTTTGCCTTTTTTTATTTTCATGGATTGAAAACTCTACAACTGCTCTCCTCCCTTTTCTGTCTAATGTTTTGTGAAATCTTCCATTATTCCAAATAAACTCAATTATTTTCAACTATCAATCCTTGTTCTTTATTACCCTTTCTATACCCTTTATTTATACAGGGCATGCTCTCAGAAAAATAATACTAGATGATGGTATTGCCATTTAAAACTAGCATATGCACTTGCAACTTTTTCAAGGAAATAAATTTGTTCTTTGGAAACTGGAATTGTCCTTTTGTTCGCTTCCAGCTCTTGCATATATCCTGCTCCATGTTTCATTTTCAAGGACTGGTTACCTTTATAGCTGCCTGGAAAATGAAAGGGTAATGCTTTTCACCTGACTCCTGAAAGGAAACGTCTTTTGTAGCAAGGTTCATGCTTCAGGCATTTGGCAGTATATACAGTGGCACTTGTTTCTTTAAAGAGGTGTTATTATACAAGGGCTTCTTAATTCACTCTTTAAATACCTCCGTATTGTTTTATTAGACATTTTTGCAAAATAAGCGCATTGCTATGTATCAGTAAACACAATGCTTGCAAAATTTTCCTATCTTATACATATTAATAATAACATCCTTTTAGTAATGTCATAGTTGGAGGTGTAGAAGTGCTGAGAACCTCTTTTCTTCAAATCATATTTATTTAACTGGTCAGTAAATTTTCAGAGAATGGCAGTGGTCAGTTACACCAGACCAGCATATTCCTTTTTGCTGTGATGCACTTTGGAAATAATGAGCAAACCATGTAACTTTTAGAAATTTTTAGAAAATTTAGATAGCCTGAGGGATGCTTGAGCGGCTCAGTTGGTTATGCATCTGCTAAGATCATGACCTCAGGGTCCTGGGCTGGATTCTTGCATCAGGCTCCATGCTCAGTGGAGAGCATGCTTCTCCCTCTGCCTGCTGCTTCCCCTGCTTGTGTGTGCTCTCTCTCTGACAAATAAATAAATAAAATCTTTAAAAAAATAAAAAGTTAACCCTTGGTACTACAGTATCCAGAGTGGAAATTTATAAAAATGGAAAATAATAGTATATATTCATTGGTTTGGTGAATAGTATTTATTCATTAGTTTGCTATGGATTAAGTTATTTCATATTAGTATAGTACTGTGTATCTGCTTATCATATAAATAAATTTTAGAAGGCATACTATCATGAGTCATACAATTGTACTAAACTACCTGCAACACTCTGCCCTCAGAACAAGATGTGTTGTTTTCTCCTTTTTTTTTCTTTTTTTGTCATTAGCGCAAGTAATAGCTCCTCAGAAATCTCTTTAATCACCCTATATACAGAAGCTAGACTTAACCAGCCTTGTGGTTTTTGTTTTGGTGTGTGAGTGTGTGTGTGTGTGTGTGTGTGTGTGAGAGAGAGAGAGAGAGAGAGAGAGAGAGAGGGAGGGGAGGAGAGAAATGACTGGCTCCTATGATAACTCTAAGTTTCACAATTTGAGGAAATGCCACACACGGTGGTTCACAGACCTCTACCCCTGGGGCAAATAGTACATGATATGTTAATACAATTTAAAAAAGAAGAAGTGGTATATATATACAATGGAATATTCTGCCACTATCAAAAAAAATGCAATCTTGTCATTTGCAATGACTTGGATAGAACTAGAGGGTATTATGCGGAGTGAAATAAGCCAATCAAAGAAAGACAATTATCATATGATCTCACTGATATGTGGAGTTTAAGAAACAAGGCAGAGGATCATAGGGGAAGAGAGGGAAAAAATACAACAAGACAAAACCAGCAACAGAATCTTAGTCTTAGGAAAAAAACAGGGTTGCTGGAGGGGAGAGTGGTGGGGGGAGGGAAAAACTGAGTGATGGACACTTGGGAGGGTATGTGTTGTAATAAGAACCGAGTTTTATATAAAATTGATGAATCACAGATGTGTATCCTTGAAACAAACAATACATTTTATGTTAATTAAATATATATGTATGTATACATATAATACGTGTGTGTGTGTGTGTGTGAATGATTCAGATTGTGCACTTGGAAAATCATCTGACCACATTGTAAAGCTTGTCTTAAATGTTTTACTTTAATAATGAGTATGCCAAAATAATTTATTAGATGTCCTTATGTTTGTTAAATTAGTATAATCAAAAGGAGTAGCAACTTATTATCTATATATTTGTTAAGCATTTCAGTTTTTTATATTTGATCACATATCAAGTCATAAGCATCTATTAACCATTGTCCAAGTTCTTAAGTATTTTGCCCTAATTTGTAGGAAAATACTTAAATAAACAAACAAAAATAAATAAATGAGTCAGAAGGAGGGATGGAGCAAGGTGGAGGGGACAAGGAAAGAAGGAAGGAAGGAAGGGAGCAACCAGTGATAAAAAATTACCACCAAAAGAACAGCAGCATATATTTTCACACTGCAGTCTAAAATATATAAAGTGCTATATAAAAATATAAAATAAATGGAGGTGAAATAAAGGTTACTATATTTTCCCATAATTCCAGCTTCTGTAACCGTCATGCACTGTATAAACTCTAGCAAAGGTATTTCTATTCATCTTTCACATTTGCCTAAAGTCTCCCCTTAAGTTGATATGAATTCATAAAATGTGCGAAAAATCTATTGCTTTATATCTCTTCCCTTACCACACAAGTATCTTTAAATATAAACCATTCTGGAGCTAGAAATTGCAGTCTTTTAACACTATTGTATATGCAATTCCCAGGTATTTACCAGTTATGCAGCAGTAAACCAACACTAGAATATCACAATTAATTCCATAAAATATGAACAATGAATCTTATTGGGGGAAAAGAATGCCAAGGAAAGATATTGAAAGGCTATTTTATTGTTTCTATGAGTTTTATTATTTTTGTAATTACACCAAACCTGTAAAAACAATTTACAAATTAGCAAGCTTTGATCATAATTTTCACAATAAAATAGCAATTTTATACAATCAAGTTTAATGAAAGGAGTTAAGGAAAAGCAGCAGGAGCATACATGATAGTTCATAAATGAGAAAAATATTCATCTAGAAGAAAGATCTTCTTGTTAAAGTAATTTAGTCCCCAAACACAAGTAAACATTACTTCCTTTTATCTTTAGCATATAGAAAAATAAGGAGGTTTGTTCTTCTTTCCCATTAGGGAGAAAAAAGGATAGAAATAGGATACAAAAAACTTAGATCCCCAAATTTTCTATTTATGATAGCACATTTCAGAGAGTCATTTCAGAAAAATAAATTAGACAAAAATGAAGAAAGTTCAAAGGAAATGTGACTTTGCCAATTCAGTCTTGCAAATTTTTTAACATCTTAATTTTATTTTTCCAGTGTTCCAAGATTCATTGTTTATGCACCACACCCAGTGCTCCATGCAGTATGTGCCCTCCTTAATACCCACCACCAGGCTCACCCAGCCCCCCACTCCTTTCCCCTCCAAAAGCCTCAGTTTGTTTCTCAGAGTCCACAGTCTCTCATGGTTCGTCTCTCCCTCCGATTTCCCCCACTTCACTGTACCTTTCCTTCTCCTAATGTCCTCCATGTTATCCCTTATGCTCCACAAGTAAGTGAAACCATATGATAATTTACTTTCTCTGCTTGACTTATTTCACTTGCATAATCTCCTCCAGTCCCGTCCATGTTGATACAAAAGTTGGGTGTTCATCCTTTCTGATGGCTGTGTAATATTCCATTGTATATATGGACTACATTTTCTTTATCTGTTTTTTTAAAGATTTTTTTTTAGATTTTATTTATTTATTTGAGGGAGAGAGAGCATGAGAATACATAAGCAGAGGGGAGGGCAGAGGGAGAAGAAGATTCCCTGCTGAACAGGGAGCCTGAGGCAGGACTCAATCCCAGAATGCTGGGATAATGACCTGAGCTCAAGGCAGACCCTTAACTGACTGATCCATCCAGGTACCCTCAATCTCACAAATATTAATGATCTGCATAGGCCATATATATTTATTTCTTGGATAAAACCCCTGGTTAATAGGCACAAGGCACATTTTAAACCTGATAGAATGAACTGTTGTCTCCCAAATGATTCACAGTATAATACACGATATGAAAATAAAGTTTGTTTGTAAATATAGGCGTAAATCCCTTTAGTCATGTAGAGACCTGTGATTTGACTTTGGTTATTCAGTGGTTGTTTGAGCTTGTAGACCTGGGCACTCTTAACCTTGCAAGGGTCTCTTGAATCAGTATCAAGTTTTTTAAAGAAACAATGAAGCAGTCCAGAAATCAAGCTCAGCAAGATACTCAGGTACTGTCATAAGAAATAGTAATTAATATGACACAAAAACAGAGATGTTAAGGAAAGATTCAATTGAACAAGTGTTGAGAAATGATCTTCTGAACAAGAACTATATTTCTAAATATAAAGATACATCACAATTTCTCTTAATTTCAAGTTCACAGCTGGTAGGAATGACAAATGCATCAGTGGAATGCATTAAAACATTATAACATTGTGATAAAATAGAAGTCTTTATCCAAGGTACATACATAGTATGGGGAAAACACTGACTTTTATAGGCTGAAGGTTATCCCAGGATGATATAAATTATTGCCTGGTAAATGATTTTTTTTTCTAAAAATGTAATTCACTAAGAGAAGAAAATGTGGGCTAGTGAAGAGAAAGAATAAGTATTGTCAGCAAACACTATGGTTTCCCCAGGGAAATATAATATTGCTGGGATTGTTATAGTTTAACATGAGGGACAGGAAATGGCAGGAATTAAGGAGGGAGAGACTGAATGGGGCCAGCATATGAATTTATCTATATGACACATGAAGTCTAGGACTTTGTCTTTTAGGCCAAAGGGAGACAATAGAAACATAAAAATCCAAAATGTATAATTAGACTTATTATGGTTCATTAAATTTCTTTGGAGAATAGGCAAGGGACCAAATTTCTGAGGTTAGAACAGAGGAAGGAAGTAGATAGCTATTACAATATCCCAGTATACAAACAGGGAAGGTTTCTACCAGGCAGTAGAAATTAACAACAACAACAAAAAGTCTATGAGTATTTTGGAATAAAAATAAAAAATAATTTTTTGAAAGAAAAAAGAATACAACTTGGCTTACCTGGAAGTATGTAAGAAAAAAAGAGAAGGATCAACTTCAGTTTTTAAGATTTGAGATATGAGAGCAATAACAATACAAGATATGTCAATGGACTACTAGAGGATACTCTGACTGGGTAGGACTTAGTAAGTTTATATTGGAGCAGATTGAGTTTTAGGTTCACAAGGGCATCAAAAATCCAGTGTCCAATGGGCAGTTGTATAAGAAGTCCAGGATATTCAAGGTGATTAAATTAGGTAACATGTGAGTTTTAGGCTGAATAAGACATGATTAACCCATCAGTCACTAGATCATTACATGTCTGTAGAGGTAAAATTATAAAGCAAATTAAAAGTGGTAGTCACTTCTAAGATAGAGGGAAGGGTGCAACACCAGGAGAGAATATCGACAAGGGTTTCTGAGTCTCTGACATTGTTCTATTTCCTGGCTCACATTATAGGTCATACAGGTATTTTCATTATAAATGTTTGTTACACTGTGTATTTATGTCAATGCATTTTTAGTTTATGCATTATATTTGTCATGATAAAAAGTTTTAAAGATGAACTTAAAATTATATTATTTCCTGGTGAGTTATGGCCTGGTGGCCTTTATAATTTAAGAGTTTAAAAAGCCTGGTTTTGCAGGGGGGCCTGGGGGGCTCAGTGGGTTAAGCCTTTGCCTTCAGCTCAGGTCATGGTCTCAGGGTCCTGGGATCAAGCCTCACATTGGGCTCTCTGCTCAGCAGGGAGCCTGCTTCCTCCCCCCGCTGCCTGCCTTTCTGCCTACTTGCGATCTCTCTCTCTGTCAAATAATAAATGAAATCTTAAAAAAAAAGCCTGGTTTTGTCATGAGATATGTAAATTTTTATATTGATATTCATTTTTATGTGTCCATGGCATTTAAAAAATATTTTTAGGGTTAATGTGGTTTTACTTCTTTTTCTTTATCTCAGAAGTTGCCTTGCTAATGTTGTGAACTCTAAAAGTTTTTTTGAAAGTATTATGTTTTCAATGGTTTCAGGTATTATCAGTTAGTTACTCTTTTCCAATTATATTTGTAAGACCCAAGTTCTTTCTTTTTCTTATTAAAGTGGCATAAATACCATTAAATTGATGAAATAGCTAAGTACAAAAATGAGGGTGAGTCTTTTGTCCTCTGTAATAACCTCCTTTATACTAGATTTCTGATTTGTTGGCCTTTATTGACAGAAGAAAATACATTCTGTGAACATGTCAGCCAAAGATAGCATTTACAGCTTCTAAATAATTAGGTATTGATTAATTTCACCAGGAATATATGGGCCTCTTTTTCAAACATGTCCATTCTTAAAGATCATATAATTTCAACTAAAGAAATCAGAAAACAGAGCCTCAATTCTTAATAGCTAACTCCTATTGCCCATCTTCCACAATTACATGTGTGAGCTGCAATTATTCCAAGGAGCACAAAGATGACAGCTTCAGTCTTGTTAAACTTCCTGGATCTTCATTACTACAGAGGTAGCATTAGGAGAAAGGGGTTGGCAACTTCTTTCTCCAAACTTTAATTTTATATTACAAATGAATATGCATTGAGAAATGTCCAATGTACAAGTAAGATGTGAGAAGCCACATACAACTAGGGAGAAATAAAAGCACACTCCAGCTACTGGGACTCTAAAGTGGGAGAGATAAATGTTTTTAGGCAGGCATTCAAAAGATAGAGTTGACAGTTGTATCTTTGCTTGAGAAATATCCTTTCCACTAAGGATATTTCCATTTAGGGTATTAGACAAGAAATTATATTATATTTTCTATCTTTTGGCTATTTCTATATTGAGACATATTGGGAACCATCAACAATAACATTTTGGTGACATACAGAGACATATATACAGTTATAGAAGCACATATATAGATAGATACACAAATAATGAAAAGTTTAAGATATAGATATGATGCCCTCTTGGTAAAAAAAAATCCCAAATTTTTTGCATCAAATAAATTTCAGCATGGTAGTGACTAAAGTGTTAGCCAAATGTTCAAAGGTTCCTATACCCTGAAAAGACTAATCTAGAACTGTTTGCTCTCTACTACAAAACAAACTAAAGAAACACAATGGAAACACTCCCTTAAGTTTATCTAGGCAGTAATTAGCCAAAAAGATGAAACTAGTCTCCCAACTCAAGAGATTGTTTTTGTTGCTTTTTCAATATACAAATAATCCTATAATTAATAAGTCAAGAAATTTTGAAGTATATAAAGTTAATAATCACTCCTTCCCCTCCTCCAATTCTTAAAGTGGCTATGAAATATGTCTTGCCACCTGTTTTTTCACATTAATATGAAAACTATAGATGTTTATCTCTCTGTATAGTACATAAATACATATATTTACATACAAGTATATTAGAAAAGATATTTATACATATATATGCATACATTGTTCTTTCTTAAGAAAGATATAATCATCCTTTCAATACTACACTATAACTTGCTTTAAGACATAGAGATCTGCCAAAGTGTACAGTATGAGGTGGGTAAATATAAGCCATTAATTCTTATCCCAAAGGATTTCATTTAATAGAGCAGGGAAATCTATAAAAAAACTTTTATACATCATAACAAAGCATATCTAAACATTGGTCAATATTATTCAGAAAATAATTCAGTGAGGAAAAACAACTACAGTATCAGGACCATAGTATCATCCAGGTTAAATTAAAATTTATGATAGATGCTCTTTGGTTTTTGTGTGCTTTTTTTTTTAATAAGGCCTGAATACTGAGGCAAATCTTACCCCTGATAATTTGCAGGGCAGGTTGGTTCTGAATGCCCAGATACTTTCTCCTCCAAAGTAACGGAAGTAAATAAATAAATAAATAAAACTTTTGTCAAATATTCCTCTAGGGTTCTGCTTATTAATAACACTAATTTCAACAAAGTTATACAAAGATGTACAATTTAGGTTTTGTAGTTTGGTATAGAGTATTACGTTATCTAGAAAAAAACAAGTTTCTTTTAATGTTTAATTCTGAGGATGAAATGTTAAAGAGTTCAGCATTAATTCATTCTTTCACTCATTCAACAAGTACTTACAGTGTGCCTCCTGTTCCAGGTATTTTTTCCACCCTCAGGGTTCAGTAGTGACCAAGTCTAGTGGGAGACAGAGACAATAAACAAGATTTTCAAGTAAATTATTTGTATATTATAAGATGATAAGTGGTAAGAGGTAAAATAAAACAGGGTAATGGGAGAGGGAGTTTGTGAGGCAAAACAATTTTAGATCGGCTGGCCAGGAGAGGACTTCCTGAGAAATTTAATTTGGAGCAGAAAGAGTTAGTAGTGTAGATATCTTGGGGAAAGTGGAGCCCGGGAGTGAGAATTTCAAGCTGAGGGGGAAACAGTTCCAAATGCTCAAGGCAATAGCTCTGGCTGGTGATTTCCAGGAGTTGCTATGATAACCCCCGGCTAGAAAGTTGTTGAGAATGAAGCATCATCAACCTCTCTATTCCCATGTGACCAGGGGAGTAACAGTTTTATATTGACAAGGTATGAAACTCCCGAGAGAAGACTTGGGAAATTGTTGTTTTGATGTGCCTGCATCAGGTTTGACTCCCATGGCACAAAATTGTACCAGTCATATTTTATCTTCCTTTATATTACCCCAGAACCTTAGAGTGTATGGCTTCTGGAGGTGGAGGGAAAACAAACGAGTCCTGGTAAGCCTTAACCTCTAACAATATTCGAATAGGGTTAGAATGACCCTATTCTACATTACAAAAGTAATTTCAACACCAAAGAAAAATCTCTGGTGTACTAGAACCCATCAAAGTACCAATATTTTCTGTTTATCTATGCACAGTAGAACTGTGACTCATTTACTCATAAGGTACCTCCTTAACTGATGACTTAACCTAGAAAGAATTACCAAGTTGGACATCATTCTTTCCTTCCTAGTGATCCAATGACCAGTATCAAAACTGCTGGTCAGACAGACTGTAAGAAAGTATTCCAGAGCCACTGCTGGCTCATAATGTAACTGGGTGTGATTCTAGAAAGACAACCTTTAAAGACTGATACATCCCCATGCCAAAGTTCATGGCTTAGTGAGTGGAACATGGGTTAGAGTTCAATCCTTTGCTGTGCCTTTATGCACAACACAGGCGGCCCCACCATGTGCACATCAACACTGGTTATATTGATTCTTTAAGAGGGACAATCTAGAGCACAACCTATATTATTTGCCTGGGACATCTCCAAATGGGCAAATTAGTAAGAGGTGCTTATTTGCTTCAGAGTTAACATAGTTGGAAATCACTTGATGTTCCCTTACTTTTTCACTTTTACCTTTTTTTAAAGGAAAAGTTCTTAATATGGTTTTTGCCTTTATCTCTGATTAAAATTTTGACAGTTTTTACATATGAATGTTTTATATATACAAAAAGGATGTGTTTTATTTGCATTAATAAGTGGTGATTTCTTGGTATCCAATGTCTTAAGAATTCCAAGAATAGGTGTGTATGTGTGTGTTTAAATTTGGTATATATTCAGCATATAGAAAAACAATGAAATGCTTACCTTCTGTTTGGAATTAAATATGCTTTGATAAATACAACCTGCACTACATGATCTGTGGTGTGCATTGCATGATGTGTGGTAAAATAAAAGTAAGGTACTATATAAAAATCATTTTATATTGTGTATTACCTGAACATTTTCAAAGTCAAAACCTGGAATATTCTTTATATTTTTTCTTACATTAAGTTTGCCACTGCCTTTGAAACCTTACCTCATAATTCATAGTTATGAATTAAACAAGGGACCATTTCAATTTCTTCTGAAAAATTTATTATGAGTTTGAAAATGCCTCTTCCTGATATTCTGTTATATTCTGTGAGGGTGGTAGATACTTAATAAGGTACAAATATGGTAAATAAGTGAAAATAATAAGTTCCAGGTATATTATAAGCCATTTGTTTACACATACTGTAGGTGACATTGAACAGAGCTGTACGATTGACCCCTGACACTGGAGCACATTCTTTCTAATTTTCAAAGTGCTATGTATTCAAACAATGTGAAAGATCCTTTGTTTCCACTTATGTTTTATCCTAAATTATTATAAATAAAAGGGCTCTAGGTGCATTTGTAGCAACTGTAAGAGACTGAGTAATTTCTATGACTAAATTCCTTACAACATACAGAATAAATTTGGTTTAAGACTGAATTATTGAATTTATTTATCTAGTTATATTGCTTTCTTGAGATTAATTTCCATGCAGAGATAATTAGGTCAAAATTCCCACTAATTTTTAAATTTCCTTTGTTCTCTGTGATTAAGTGTTTTAATTGTAATTTCACAAGTAATTACTAATATGTGAATATTTTCTCTTATATTGTCCAACATACACTGCATTTGTATTTTTAAAAGATTATATTTTCTTCATGAATCACTAGCATTTTGTTCCATTTCTGTCAGCATAGAGTTGCTTGAAACTCAACATCACTGAAAGGAGAGATTGAAAACAAAGAATAAGAACAAGGCAAAGCACAAGATCCAAACCCAGAAAAAATGCATAAACACAGAAGGGCGAGGTAGCAAACCACCAGCAGAACTGTGCATCACTGCAACCACTAGAAACCTCCAGAACCATCACACACACAACCAATGGCCACCACCACTACCATTTCATCCCTCTCCCTTTACCTGCATTTCTATATCACTTGCTTAAGAGCAAAAGTCTCAGGTAGGAACATATGATTGCCTCGGCACAGGAAGAGTGATGCTGTTTTGTCAGCTAGCTTGTGGTGAAAGGGGAGACATTTTCCCCTTTGTTTTCCTAGGTTAGAAATAGATAACACCTCCTTTCTCAGCCTGATTTCAGAGCTGATATAAAGATAGACAAAGTGTTTGAGCAGATGGAGTTTAAACATTGGTAATCATGGTTTAATAGTGTGGCAACAATGGGGTTTTAAATGTTCCACTCTAGAATAAGACATATTTGCTCACCTATGAAAGATCAGAGTCACCTGTTACAACATGGCAGAGTGGGGAAAAAAATATATATATGTGTGTGTGCTCTTTGGAAGTAGAATTTTTTTTAATTTATTTTCAGTGTCCCAGAATTCATTGTTCTCCGTGTTATTCTTTATGCTCCACAAATAAGTGAAACCATATGATAATTGACTCTCTCTGCTTGACTTATTTCACTCAGCATAATCTCCTCCAGTCCCGTCCATGTTAATACAAAAGTTGGGTATTCATTCTTTCTGATGGAGGCATCATACTCCACAGTGCATATGGACCACATCTTCCTTATCCACTCGTCCGTTGAAGGGCATCTTGGTTCTTTCCACAGTTTGGCGACTGTGACCATTGCTGCTATGAACATTGGGGTCCAGATGGCCCTTCTTCTCACTACATCTGTACCTTTGGGGAAAATACCCAGTAGTGAAATTGCTAGGTCATAGGGAAGCTCTATTTTTGATTTCTTAAGGGATCTCCACACTGTTTTCCAAAGTGGCTGCACCAACTTGCATTCCCACCAACAGTATAGGAGGGTTCCCCTTTCTCCACATCCTCTCCAACACCTGTTGTTTACTGTCTTGTTAATTTTGGCCATTCTAACTGGTGTAAGGTGGTATCTCAATGTGGTTTAGAAAATTTTTAAAGGAACACTGAGAAGGGCTAAGTTACACATTATGCTTAGCAAAATACCTACCAATTATTTAGACCTCCTAAATCCTTTTTCAGTTATAGTTTTTTGCACGTCATTTAAAATCTAATATTTTTTCTTAATAGAATCTACCTATTTAGTCATTTTGTTCATAAATTCTTTTGAACTTTTCCACTTACTTGTGTTTTGCATTATATTACTTTGAAACAATATCTCCACATACACACATGGTCTTGCTGAATTCAGGACTTAACAAGATTCCTTCAAATCATTTAGCTGAACTTTCCACTTTTTTTACTATAAATGCAGCTTCATGTATTTATTTGGCAAACCTTATACAGTCCTAATTATGTTTCAGACAAAATATGTAAACACACTCCAACCTTAATTCATTTCTCCCTCAAAACATTTCTGTAAGTTAGATTCTATTATTATTTTCATTTTCAGTTGAAGAACTAGAGGAACAGAGGGTTAAGTGATGAGGCACAACAACAGAATTCAAAAGGATGATCTGAGTGTTGAGTCCAAATTCTTAAATACTTTGCTATACTGTCTAAAATTTGATAAATTTCAATAGAGAAGATAATTGCATTATATCTTTACCTTTTTCCCATTTGTATACAAAGTAATGTTCTGCTTCAGAAGGAATGCTAAATTTTGTTAATTAATATGCACTTGGAATTTCAAAGCATCTATTTTCTTTTCTGTAGTGTATTAAGTTAACTACAAATTTGGGTTTAAATTTGTTTGCCTGCCAGACTAACAATGACCCTTATCGGGCATTTCTCATTCTTATTCCTCTTGCCCCTTGGCCATGGCTCATGAATCCAAGTAGACAAAAACTGACCAAATTTGGATCGATGGGATTATCTACTTTGGGAATTTTAAAATTAAAAAGGAGATGCACAGAGAAGGAACTATTTGTTGGAGGTGAATTAGTTCACAAGAGAAATGCAGACAGAATGTCCATTAGTTCCCTTGAGTTTCCCTAAACACTGTTTTTCCTTAACCCTATTTCATTCTATATTTAAGGAATTAGGTCTATTACAATAAGTTTAAAATGTTCTAAATCTCAATTCCTACCAAATTAAAAAATAAAATGCATTACATTCTTGAAGTAACTATAGAGATTAATACTAGCATTGAACATTTAACATATGCAAGTATGGTATCTTTCATTATGTTCAATTTTTCATCTTAACAAATAACAAAAACTTCAAGATATTAGAAGTGCTTACTTAAATTTAATCAAGTGGAAAATCTCATAGAGACTTTTTTGTTCCATTTATACTCTCTTTGCTGGAGAAAATTTAGAAGTTCCAATATCTGTAATGTACTTTATCATCCAAAGGCATTTTTCTACCATCTGAAGCATAAGAACTAACAGAGACATTTATTTTTTTCTTGGTAAAACACCAATATCCTTGTCCTCCTATTTTGTGGATAGCTCATCCTCTGTCTCCATCCCACATGGAATTTGATTGTCTTATTGTTAAAAAGGATATAGTAGTCTACTAAATTTATGGCTATTAGCTCAAAACACCTGGAAAGGAGGTAGTAGCAATTACTTTTTACATGTTTTAATAAGATAGATGTATGACAGAGAATAATATACAATAAAATATGTAATATTTTAGAAGCCTGAATATGACCATAATAATAGACACCACGCTGCACCCTGCATCCCCTGTCATTAAGAAGGAAAACTATCAGATGGGCCACTTTAACTCAGGAGGCACACTTTCTATACCTGACTGTTGCGATCTGTTCTATTTACCAGGTAACACCAAAGCTGCAATATTTTAGTGAGATGTAGAATAATGAGAGTCTCTAGATAATTCAGTACATGGCACAAGTACCTCTGACAATGGCCATTATGACCAAGGGAAACCAATGAAATTTGAAGTTTCTGTAGCACATTTTAATAGAATAAGAGGCCTCTGGATTTTTGATGCAGAACTAGCAGACATAGCCCAGCAAATAATTATTCTCCCTTTAATAAATTGTATCAGTTTACCACTAGTCTCTAATGAAGACAAAATGACAATTGGTGATCAAATGACCACACAACCTATTTCACCTCCGTAACTAGTCCATCTCATCCATTTCATCACATAATCACATTTTTTCAACAGCTCAACCTCTAGTGTTAAATTTCGCTCTCAGCCTGAGCAAGTCTTAAATGCATAGATATGTTGCATGAATAATTTCTTTATTGCCGATCTTCCTTCAACCCATAGTATGTCCTTAAAAATAATTTTCTATGATTACTAGACAGAAGCTAAAAAACCCAGGCCTGATTTTAGATGGTATTGTGAAGTATGGGAAAGTCTTAGGTGGAGAGTTTTAGTTATATAATCTTTCTCAGGTTTGATCTTGAAAGAGGGTAAAAGATGGGAATCCTCCAAGCAGGCAGGATTAGAGCAGGGTACTTTATTCATTTTGGAGAGAAGGATGACCTGATGCCAAGGTTTACACTGATTCCTGGGAGAAACTAATAGTCTAAGACAGTCAGGAACTTGGGAAATAAATAAGAACAGGATTAATGAGCAGGCTTCTTAAATTGGACAAAGAATTTAAGGTTTTTTTAAACATAAGGTTGAGAAAACTTGCTCTATAGAAGGAGTCATCCTCCTTCACCAACTAGTCAGTGTTTGCTCAAAGGACTCTAAGGAATGGGGCTATGGGGGATTACAGTCCATGATGGCATCATAGGAAGACCCTGAACTGACCTCCTCCACAGATACATCAAATCACACCTATTTTTAGAGAAAATCCTCCTGAAGAAGAACTGAGGGCCAATTGTACAACTTCTGCCCAATAAAACAGAGAATAACAAGAGAGATAGAGACATGATGATGAAGGGAACCCCTATCCCCGATGCTGTCATTGTACTAAGGAACAAGGAGTAGATCTCTCTGTCCTTGGGCCCAGAGATAAAGCAGTGGTTTAAAAGCACAATTAGTTAATAAGAGGTCCAGCCCTAGAAATCTGCAAAATGGCAGAGGAGCTACTGGAACTCTCTCTGGGTCAGAAATATTAAAGAGAGATATGGTTTTGCTTCCATTCCACCTTGAAAGTATAGACTAGAGCAGGGTCTGGGTACCATAGCTTGGCTTGCCACTTATGCAAGCCCCCA
Organism: Taxidea taxus jeffersonii; assembly: GCA_003697995.1. Lineage (NCBI taxonomy): Eukaryota > Metazoa > Chordata > Mammalia > Carnivora > Mustelidae > Taxidea > Taxidea taxus. Next base: position 49,872 of record RCUC01121167.1, read on the forward strand.
TTCCCTAGCCCACATTAGCCTGTCATCCAGTAAAGTGACCACAAGGAGGGACACACCAGGACACCACTGGTTAGTACTCACTATTGTTTCAGCCTTTGTGACAAGACAACACAAGTACAAAGCACCACAGAACAAAACAGACCCATATTACTTTGCTTTCATATAGGCTGCTAGGGCATCCCTGGTACAGATCATTCTGATACCTTCCCACAGAGTCTGCTTCAGATCAAGCCACCCTGTCAGAGTGCTCCCTACAAGGAGCACCCCAGAACATCCCCACCAACACCAACTACAGCTCCAGTTGCCTGGACAGGGCACACCTGTACATTGTGGCACCTTGCTGCTCCCCCTGCTTGTGCTCAATCAATAAATAAAATATTAAAAAAGAAAAGAAAAGAAATAATAGCTGCAATCTTTCATAAACTAGAGAATAAAGTAGATATTGAAGTTCAAGAAGCACAGAGCTCCAAATAAGATGAACCCAAGAAGGTCAGCACCATGACACATAGTCATTAAAATGTCAGAGGTTAAAGATAAAGAGAATTCTAAAATCAGCAATAGAGAAACACTAAATTGCATGCAAGGAAAACCCCATAAGGCTACCAGCTGATTTTTCACCAGATATTTTGCAGGCCAGAATAGAATGCTGTGATACATTCAAAGTGCTGAAAGGAAAACATAAAAAATAAAACTCTAAAATCAAGAACATTGTACCCAACAAAGTTATCATTCAGAATTGAAGGCAAGATGTTTTCCAGATAAGCAAAGTTAAAGGAGTTTATTACCACTAAACCAAGTTTATAAGAAACTTTAAAGGGACTTCTTTAAGTAGAAAACAAACAGTAGTAATTAGATGCAAGAAAATTATGAGTAAAAAATATGTAAAATATGACAATATATACATAAACATGGAGGAGAGTTAAAAAAGCGGGTTTTTTTTTGTTATTACTGTTTTTTTTTTTTAATTTAAACTTAAATGACCATCAACCTAGTAGACTCCTGCACATTTAGGATTTTAACTTCATGATAACCAAAAACTCATACGTGCACAAAAAATAAAGAGAAAGAAAGCTATAAATAATACTACAGAGACTCATCATTCACACACACACACAAAAAAGAATGAAGAAAGAAGAAAGAAACAGAGAAGAACTACAAAAAATGAGAAAACTAGTCACAAAATGGCAATAAGTACATACTTATCCATAATTACTTTAAATGTAAATGGCCTAAATGTTCCAATCAAAGTGAATGGATAAAAAAAGAAGATCTATCTATATGCTCCCTACAGGAGATTCATCTCTGACCTACAGACATACAGACTGAAAGTGAAGGGATACCGTGTGATGGAATTAGGACAAAAAAAAATTAAAACAGGATAGCAATACTTCTAGAGACTTTAAATAGCCTTAAAAAGAGAGTGTAACAAGAGACAAAGAAGGGCACTACATAATGGGATCAATCCAACAGAAGGATATTAACAATTATAAATTTCTATACACCCAACACTGGAGCAATTAAATAGATAAAGCAAAGTTTAAGGGACATATAAAGAAAATTTGATGTTAGTACAATAATAGTAGGGGACTTTAACGCCCAACTAATATCAATGGATAGATCATTCTGACAGGAAATCAATAAGGAAACATGTCTTTGAACAACACATTAGACCAGACAGACTTAACAGATATATACAGAACATTTCATCCAAAAACAACAGAATGAACATTCTTTTCAAGTGGACATGGAGCATTCTCCAGAATTATCACATGATAGGCCACAAAATTTGTCCCAATAAATTCAAGAAGATTGAATTCATAGCATGCATATTTTCTGACCACAAGAGAATGAAACTAGAAATCAGTCATAAGAAAAAGAAAACAAAAACAAAAACAAAAAATAAAAGGAAAAAACGCTAACATGTGGAGTCTAAATAATATGATATTAAACAACAAATAGGTCCAAAAAAATCAGAGAAGAAATTTCAAAAAAAATATGGAAACAAATGAAAAAGAAAATCCAATAGTCCAAAATCTTGGCGATGTGATGAGAACAGTTCCAAGAGGGAAATATATAGCAATACAGGCTTACTTCAAGAAAGAAGAAAAGCTCATATAAACAATTTAAATTTACATCTAACAGACTAGAAAAAGAAAAACAAAGTCCATGGTCAGTAATGGAAAAGAGTAATAAAATCAGAGCAGAAATAAATGATATAGAGATTAAAAAATACTAGAAAAAAATCAATAAAATCAAGAGCTCATTCTATGAAATGATAAACAAAATTGATAAATCTTTAGCCAGGCTCAGCTGAGAGAGAGAGAGAGAAAGAAGGAGAAAGAGAGAGAGAAGTACCTGCATATATAAAATCAGAAATAAGAGAGGAGACATAAAAACTGATACCATTGAAATACAAAAAATTATAAGAGCATGCTTTAAAAAATGGCATAGCAATAAACTGGACAACCTAGCAGAAATGGATAAATTCCTAGAAGGTGTATATTTCCACAAATGATCAGAAAGAAACAGAATATTGAAATAGACCAATAACTAATAATGACATTGAAGCTATCATTAAAAAAAAAAAAAAAAACTTCCAAAAAAATGAAAGTCCAGGTCCAGGTAGATTCACAGATGAATTCTACCAAGGATTTAAAGAAGATTTAACACCTATTCTCCTTAAACTCCTACCAAAACAAACAAACAAACAAACAAACAAAAAAGAAACTGAAGAGGAAGAAAAAGCTTCCAAATACATTTTGCAAGGCCAGAATTACTCTGAGACCAAAACCAGACAAGGACAGCACAAAGAAAGGAATATATTGACCAATATTCATGATGAATACAGATGCAAAAATCCCCTCAAAATATTAGCAAACCACATTCGATAATACATTAAAAAATTATTCACCACAAATTAGTGAGATTTATTCTGAGGGTGCAAGGATGGTTTCAATATTTGCAAATCAACGTGATACTTCACATCAACAAAACAAAGGATAAAAATCATATGATCATCTCAATAGAGATGCACAAAAAACATTTAATTCAACACCCATTCTTGACAAAAATTCTCAACAAAGTGGGCTTAGAGAAAAGATACCATGACAATAATAGCTATCTAGGAAATACACACCGGTAACATATATAATGCGGAAAACTGGGAGCTTTTCCTTTAAGATAAGGAATAAGACAAGATGTCAACTCTCACCACTTTTATCCAACATAGTCCTGGAGGTCTTAGTCACAACAATCAAACAAGAAAAAGAAATAAAAGTCATTCACTTCATATAGAAGAAATTAAAGTGTTGCTATCAGCAGATGGGATGATACAATACATAGAAAACCCTGAAGACCCCCCCTCCAAACCATCAGAAGTGACAAGTCAGTAAAGTTGCAGGACACAAAATTAATACCCTCAAATTAGCATCATTTTTATACAGTAATAACAAAGTAGCAGAAAAGGAAATTAAGAAAACAATTCCCTTTATACTTGCACCAAAAAGAATAAAATACTTAGGAGTAAATTTAATGAAGGGGTGGGTGGGAAAGACCTATACTCTGAAAACCATAATGCACTGATGAAAGACATGGAAAAGGACACAAACAAATGGAAAGATATTCCATGTTCATGAAGTTGAAACATTAATGTTGTTAAAATGTCCATACTACCCAAAGCAATCTACAGATTCAACACACTTCTTAGTAGAATACACACAGCATATTTCACAGAACTAGATCAAATCATCCTAACACTTGTAGGAAACATAAAAGACCCTAAATAGCCAAAGTAATCTTGAAAAAGAAGAACAAAGATGAAGATACCACAATCCTAGATTTTGAGACATACTGTACAGCTATAGTGATCAAAACAGATGGCACTGGCACAAAAATAGACACATAGGTCAATAGAACAGAATAGAAAATCCAGAAATAATTCCACTCTCATATAGTCAAATCAATCTATGACAAAGGAGGCAAAATATACAATGAGGAGAAATGGTCTCTTCAATAAATGTTGCTGGAAAAACTGGATAGCTACTTGCAAAAAAAATGAAACTGGACCACTTATAAGTACCATATACAAAAAAATAAACTCAAAATAGTTCAAAGACCTAAATGTGAAATCTAAAACCATAAAAAAATTCTAGAAAGAACCTAAGCAATAATTTTTCTGACATCCTTCATAGCAACATTTTCCTGGATATATCTCCTAAGTCAAGGGTAATAAAAGCAAAACTAGGGGCGCCTGGGTGGCTCAGTGGGTTAAAGCCTCTGCCTTCGGCTCAGGTCATGATCCCAGGGTCCTGAGATGGAGCCCCGCATCAGGCTCTCTGCTCAGCAGGGAGCCTGCTTCTCCCTCTCTCTCTCTGCCTGCTTCTCTGCCTACTTGTGATCTCTGTCTGTCAAATAAATAAATAAACATCTTGAAAAAAAAATCAAAACTAAACTACTAGAACTACATCAAAATGAAAAGCTTTTGCACAGTGAAAGAAATCATCAACAACAACATAAGGCAACTTACTGAATAAGAGAAGACATTTGCAAATGGTATATCCAATATGGGCTTAATATGCAACATATATATTGTACTTATGCAACTCAACACCAAAAAAAAAAAAATTTAAAAAAGGACAGAGTAACCAAATAAACATTTTTTCTTAAAAATAAAGGACATAGAAATGATCAACAGACACACGAAAATGTGCTCAACATCACTAATTATCAGGGAAATGCAAATCAAAACCACAATGACATATCACCATACATCAATCAGAATGGCCAGAATCAGTAACACAAGAAATAGTAAGTGTTTGCTTGGATATAAAGAAAAGAGAACCCTCATACACTGTTGGTGAGACTGTAAATTGGTGTAGCCCCTGTGGAAAATAATATGGAAGTCCATCTAAAACTTAAAAATAGAAATAACATAGGATCAATAATTCCAATACTGGGTATTTATCCAAAGAAAATAAAAACATTAATTTGGAGAGATATATGTACATATATTGCAGCTTTATTGTGATAGCCAAGATATGGAAGCAAGCTCTGTGTCCACTGTTAGAAAAATGGGTAAAGAAGATATGGTGTATATTTTTATCCAATGGAATATTATGCAGCCATAAAAGGGGTGAGCTTGTGACATTTACAACAACATGGATTAGACCTAGATAGTATTATGCTAAGTGAAATAAGCCAGATTGAGAAAGATAAATACCATATGATTTCACTCATATGTGAAATCTAAAAAACAAAACAAATGAATAAACAAACATGCAAAAAGGAGAATGAGACTTATAAATACAGACAATAAACTGATGGTTATCAGAAGGAAGAGGGATTGGAGATGGGCAAAATAGATGTAGAAGAGTGGGATATACAGGCTTCCAGTTATGGAATGAGTAAGTCACAGAAAAAAAGACAAAAAGACAAAGCATAGGGAATATAGTAAACCATCATTAGGCAGCATTATATGGTGACAGATGGTAGTACACTTGTGGAGAGCATAAAATAAAATCTATAGAAGTTGAATATACACCTGAAATAAATGTAACACTGTATGTCAACCATACTCAAACCCAAAAGAAAAATTAAGAAAGAATGTGTCCATGATAGCAAAAGCTAAGAGAATATCAGTGCAGTCATAGAATTCTTAACACCAGTAATAACAGAGTTGGTTTAAGTTAAATATTCATATTATAGAGAAGGTAGTGATTTGTCCTCATCTAAGTTATCTCTTACCCACCATGCCTCC
>RCUC01121168.1:0-33567 GCA_003697995.1 Taxidea taxus jeffersonii
GGGAAAAGTATAGCTTTCACCGCAAAGAATGAGAGTGAGTGATGGGGGAAGAGTGGGCAGGACTGGCTCTCCCATTGAAACAGTAAGAGGAAGAGAGTAACACGCATGTAAAGATTATGAGCAGATGGGTATCATGAATGGACAGTAATGGGGTGGGTGGGCAATGACGTGCCCAGAGAAGCAGACCAGGATCGGAACGTGGGGAACCTTGCAGACCACATTAATACGACTGACCCCGGGGTGCCCGGGGGGTGATTCAGGCAGTTGAGCATCTGACTTTCGATTTTGGCTCAGGTCATGATCTCAGGGTCCTGAGAGTGAGCCCTATGTTGGTTCCACACTGGGAATGGGAATGGAGCTGCTGAAGGTTCTCTCTCTCCCTCAGCCCCTCCCCCAACTCCCTCCTGTGCTCTGAAAAAACAAAGACCTGACGACGGACCTTAATCCGGCTGCTGATGGCGACGGAGGAGGACCTTGCAAAAGGAAGGAAATGAACATATTTACAGTTGGGATCGTGACATTGCCAAGTGGAAGGTGACATTTCAAGAGGAACGTGAGGACACTAGGTTTGTTAGGAGGCCGTTCAAGGAGGACAGGTTAAGAGATGGGAACCCAAGTTGCTGGAGTAAAGAGGCACAGGGGCGATATCAGAAGCCTGGATGACTTGTATCCACCTCCGCTCTCTAAATCTCTTCTTAGAGTCCTATGAGCATTTTTGTAGTTTTGAATCCCACTGGCTCTCAGGAAGACATGTGCCAATCCTAATTCCCACTAGCAACATGCCCGTCTCTCCCAGTTCTTGACAGAATGGGTGCTTTAAAAAAAAATTCACGGCTTGCATAGGCAAATAACTGTTCCTCATTATTTTATATTGTATTTTTGGTCGAAAGCATTAACAAATTTCAAATGTGCATTGTCATTTGTAAAGTATCAATTCACATCACTTGCTAGATTGTTCTAAATGTGTTCATTTCTTCCTATTGTAAGAAATTATAAAGATACTAACCCTTCTGAAGTGCATTTTCCCATATCCAAACCTTTTTATTTTGTTGAGGCTAATTTTTTTTCATTTATAATAGTTCCACGTGATTAGTTAAATCAATTCCTCTATTATTGGTTTCTATCATGGGATTTAGGCATTTGAGTTCTTCCCCAATCATGGTTGGTGAATCTTTACCTATATTTTCTTTAGGTGCTTTAGTCATTTTATTTAAATCTTTAATCGATGTAGGATTTATTTGGGTATATTTCCAGATAATCATTTGGCTAAACAAAATGGGTAATTCATGCTTTTCCTGTTGATTTGGAATGATACTCTTATATATTAAATTCTTTTTTTTAAAATATGAATTTTAAGATTTTATTTATTTATTAGAGAGACAGCGAGCACAGGCAGACAGAGTCAGGCAGAGGCAGAGGGAGAAGCAGGCTCCCTGCAGAGCAAGGAGCCCGATGTGGGACTCGATCCCAGGACGCTGGGATCATGACCTGAGCCGAAGGCAGCCGCTCAACCAACTGAGCCACCCAGGCGTCCCTTATATATTAAATTCTTATGTCTTCAACCCAGGCTGTAATTCATGAGCCGAATTCCCCTACATTCCTTTTCTTTTATAAAATATTCTCAACTGTTCTTGCAAATAAGGGTTAAATTAAAATAGCTTCCTAGAGTGAACGAAAATGTTTCTCATCACTTGCTATGCTCTATGTTCTAATAGTTTAAAATCTAAAGGAGATGTTCATTCCTTAAAGCTTTGAAAGATTTTGGTTATTAAATTTTCCAGGTGCTGAAATTCTCTGACATTTGTCAACTTCTTTTATAGTTTTTGGTCCATATGGGTACCTCTGCCTTCAGCTTGGGTCATGATCTCAGTCAGGGTCCTGGGATCGAGCCCCGCATCGGGTTCTCTGCTCACTGGGGGGCCTGCTTCTCCCTCTCTCTCCGCCTGCCTCTCTGCCTGTGATCTCTGTCAAATAAATAAATAAAATCTTTAAAAAAAAAGTTAACTATTTGTTTAAAAAATAACATCTTCTAAGAAACAGGCAAACCTTCTTTAACAAAGAGAGCCATTTAATCAAAATGTCCAAAAATATTAACGTATTATACCTATAGCTAATTTCTCTCTTCATTCATAATACACATTCAGATTTTCTTTTTTCTTGTTTGGCTTTGTCAAAAGTGTCTATTTTATTGGTCTTTTCAAAGATACACTTTTGGGGTTACCTATCAATCCCATTTAAATTTTATTCATTCCTCATGCTTTTCCTAAATATTTTTTTCACTTTTTGGCTTCTGAATTGATTGCTTGGTTTATTTTTATTTTGTTCATGGATTTAAGCATGTAAGGCTCTAAGTTTTACTTGAGGTAGAGCTTTGGGATTTTTTTTGGATTTATAATTTTCCCTTTTTTTGTTGTATTAAACTGTGATTATAATTTGTATTTTGTCTTTGGCCTACGAATTATCTGACAGTATTTTAATTTCCACTATTTTAAAAAATTATCATTTCGTTATGAATCGCTCACTTTATTGCCTTTGGTCAGAAAATGTAGTCTACAATGTGTTACTTATAATCTTACTATATCCTCTATTTTTGTCCAGGTTCCATGGACATTTGAAAAGAACATGCATATTATAAAAATACTTTTTCTCTTCCTTGGGTAAGATGGTGGTTTTCATGAAATCCTCCTGCTGGTTGGTTTTTTTTTTTTGCTTTGCATATTTTGATGGACTGTTACTAGGCATGGCTACATTTTCAATAGAGAATGTGCCCATACAAAGTAATTTTTTCTTTAAATCCTATTCTTTTTTTAATAAAGATTTTTATTTATTTATTCGACAGACAGAGATCACAAGTAGGCAGAGAGGCAGGCAGAGAGAGAGAGGGGAAAGCAGGCTCCCCATTGCGCAGAGAGCCCGACACGGGGCTCGATCCCAGGTCCCCGAGATCATGACCTGAGCTGTGGGCAGAAGCTCAACCCACTGAGCCACCCAGGTGGCCCTTAAATTATAGTTTTTCCTGATACCATTATGACTACTCTTGAATTGTTCTGTGGATTCTTTGCCTTGTTTGTCTTTATCAATCACTCTGTTTAGCCAGTGTCATTTCATTTTTAGGTGACCCTCCAGTGAAATGCGTGTGTGGGTGTGTGCATACACACACACATGTATGCAGGTGCACACATATGCAGGACTTCACTTTTAGATCCCAATTGAAAATCTGACTTTAAATAAGGACGTTTAGGTGATGCGTGGATTCTGTGTTTCTTCTTATTTTGTCTGTTTCTTGTGTCTCCCTTCCTTTGCTGGGCACCGATCCAGACTAATTTGTCTTCACTTTCTACAAACTGCAGGACTTGACTGTACTTTCCCTTTCAGGTCTTTCGCTTCCCGATGATTCCTGCCCCTACCCAACCAGATGTCTGTTTTCACCATTCTCATGTAACGGCTCTAATAAGCCACCAATAACTTCAGATTCCTAAATACAGCCACCAGCACTAGTCCTAACTACACCCTCCTCGTGACATTCAACACATCTGATCACTCTGCCCTCCCCCTCTGCCCCTTATTCTAAGACCCTGCCCTTTTCTAGATTCTGTCTGTCTTTCTGTCCTCCCCACTAGGCGCTAACCCTCCCCTTTCCGTCTGTATTCTACCACGGGTGAGTTCCTCCACTGGTGGCTTCAGTTACTCTCAAATATGACTGACTTTCAAATCTCCAGTCCAGATCACTTTTTCAAGCCCTAAACTAACACACACCATCATTCTCTTGACATTTCTGTGCGATGTCTGATGGACACACCAACCCTGACATGTCCAAACACGGGTCCCCGATTCTTCCCTCATGTGGACCGTCTCCTTTCCTCCATCTGATCAAATTACATGAAACAGTGACCTTCTTGCTGCTCAGGCCATAACCTGAGGCTCATTACTGGACCCTTCTATCCTTTACCCCTGACTCCTAACATCACTAAGTGGTTCTGCCTCCAACGTATTTTTTGGGAATTATTTGCCTCTTCCTACCTCCACCGCTAACAACCTGGTCCGAATGACCATCACCTCCTGTCTGGACAAATGTAACAGCCTCCTTGCTAGACCCCAGCTCCATTCTCGCCTCCCTAACACCCATCTCCCACCCAGCACCACAAAGAACTTGCTGGAATACATATCTGAATATAGCATTCTTCTGCTTTAAACCATCCCCCAAATTCCTTTGCCCTTAGAATCAAAATCAAACACCGTATAATGATCTGAAGCGCAAAGTCCCCCCCAAAACATGACCTGGCCCCTGTCAAGCACCCCAAGTTCCCGTTCCTTTCCTTCTGCTTATATTCTAGCCTCCCCGCCCTCCTCGTTTCCCCCAATCCACTCCTGTTGGGTTCCTCCCACTGGCTCTCCTCAGTGCTCCACCTTTCCTAGACCTGACTCCTCCACAGGCCTGGACTCCAGGCCCCAGCTCAAATATTGAAGGACCCTCAAGGAGGCTCAGGCTAATGTCGCCTTCCCCCCCCCCGCCGCACTTAGGTCATATGACTCTTATTTTCATCACGTTCTTCTCGCGATCTGAAATTATATGGAAAATTTACTTATGTGTTTCCATTCACGGACAATATAGACCCCCTGACTGCAGAAAGCTTGTCGATTTTTCTTCAGCTTTGTGTCCGCACTGACAACAGTGCCTGGCGTGAATAGGGGCTCAGCAAAATGGGTCAAATGAAAATGACCCTCAATAAATCCCACTGGCCTGATGCAGGCATAGAATGACGGAGAACTGGATTCAGCAGATCCAGTACTGTCTACACCACTTACCAGACGTGTCTTTTAGCCGGTTATCTGACCCTCAATTTCTTCGTCTGAAATATGAGGATAACAAAGGCATCTACTAGAAGGGGCTGCACGGAGCTGCTGTATGGATTAAATGAGAAGAAAGACCTAAACACAGTCCATAGTAAGGGCTTAATAAATTGTAGCTAGCTAGTGTGTATCTATAGAAATTACACACACACACACACATTTTGTTCACCTCATTTAGTGTAACGGTTCTACCGTCCTGTCTTTGAGACCTCGACTTGTGTGTTCTTAACAACATTGTATCTCAAGAGCAGAGTCGGAGTCCCTAGCATCCTCCGCCCCCTTCCTAGCCCACCCCAGCTCGGTTACGAGCTTTTATAAAGCTCTTTAAATGATTTACCTGAAAATATAAATATTTTCCTCCAGGATCATACAGCGGTTTCGAGCAGCCTACATTCCATCTACTTCCTCAGAGGTCTGTGAACAGTAAATACACACAGGTCTGTATAACTATCACACGTGTTGAACGACAGAGTAAAGTCATCTTTGGACTTACCATAAGGAGTCCTGCGGGCCCACGCTGAAGCAACAGCCCCCGCCATGGCAAGATACGCCCCTTTTACAACACACAGCGGCAGGGACAGTTCGGTCTTTGTCATTTATTCCTTTTATTTGGACAACATATATACATATGTACAAAATACCTACTGTCAGAATCCTCTTTTATAATTTCATTTGATTTACAAAAACGGGACGACAAAATAACTTAGGTCACTAATACTGTACAAAAATAAAACTGATTAAACAGTTGTAAAGATCAGTATCTTACAGGGTTACAGATCATTCGTCTGTGGTGAAAGAACATCTCAGTCTATCCAGGGTGATGAGCGCTGTGCTAAGCCTACCGGCAGAGTGACAAGTAATCCATTTCTGTGATATGGCTACCAAATATGATTCTCAAAAGAAGCATGATGTAAAGCCAGACCTTAAAGCCAGGGCATCATTCCAAAGCGGTGAAGGGCTGTCTTCTTCCCTAACCAAGGAGAGGAGTTATCTTAACTCTAAAACTATTAAATTTTCCAGAATATGACAACTACTTACAGTATTAGATAAAACGACTTGTCTTTCTTTTTAAACACCTGCAAGAGTCTTTCAAAAAAATTCAGTTTGGTTAAAAAAGTAAACAAAAATTACTATCCTGCATTTGGATTTTTACAAGTTAAATCCATGGTCTTTTTAATATAAAAAGTAATTGCTTCATAGTTTTAGTGTTCAATGAACTCTAGTAGTCCTATTTGAACCATATCTTAATAGAGTAAATCTAATTAGAATGCTGGTTCCTGTTTTGTGACATCTGAAAACAGGATTTATCACGAAGAATAAAAAGCCTTGAGTGTTTATACGTTACGTTACCATAACATATAAGAGAATATCAAATGTGTGTTCTTCAACAACTTGAAAAGGCAAGTAACAACTTTTTTCGGGAAGTTAAATTGTGCATTTTTCTTCTAAACAAGTTGCTGCATTTCCATCCATCTAAGTGCGGGACAAAAGCCACATATAGATTTACTCTTGAAACTACAAAGATTGTCCTTCACTGACTTTGCTTGGTTTTCCTTCACTTCTTTCTGTGAGGGGAAGATGAGATTGTCCAAGTTGGTGGGTTGCTAGGCAGCCCCAAACTCCTCACTCACTAAAAGGCAACGTGCAGAGGATCACAAGCAGGACCGTTCCGTGAGCTCAGTAAGAAATAGACAGCCTAACCTATTTCGTATGGAAGGACAGATGTCCTTAAAACTTATTTTGGACACAGAAATTAAAATTTGGTTTAAAATAAGCGTTTCAAAAATCTGAAACAGAGGTAGAAAGTGTTCTTTATTTTTCCTGACATGTTTTCCCGTGAGAAAACACTTTCCTTTTTATCTCAATGGACTGTTCCCAGTCCCTAATGTTAAAAGCAGTTCTCTTTATAGAACTACTGATACAACTACATTGGTTAAACAAACAAAAAAAAAAAAACACCGTGCTAGTGATGGCTATTGTGTTGGAAGTCGGAGTCAGCCATGCCCCACGCCTGCTGTAGGAGCCCACACTGGTTCTGAACCTGGCAACGAGCATGTGTTGGGTGAAGTCACGAGTTCACTGACGGGGAGGCACCCTAAGTTTACACGACACAGCTTATAGCACATGTATAAACGAGAGTGCACCGTAGCTCCCTGTGTTAAATAGCAGGTAAGATTGCCAGAAAGCATCCTTTCTGACAAAAGAAAATGTAAACATTTCTCCCACAGTCACTGCTGACTCCCTGTACTTGAGGTTTCTTTGCTATGAGAACAGTTCATTTTTTTCTGACCACGTGAAGGCCAAAATTAAGTTTTCAGGTAAATGGCATTTTATGGATGTAGTGGTTTAGGCCATTGTAGACACCTGGATACAAGATACGTAGTGGTGAGGCTTCTGATGTCAAAGATACAGCGATGTGCCTTTGTTCTCCAGAAGGGACCATTTCGAAGTCACCTTGGATAATCATCATGGTATTTTCCCTTGGGACTCACTACTTCTAGGGATATATTTTTCTTTTCACATGTCAGCTTCCTCTTCCTTTTTTGCATAACTCTTGCACCTGTTAGTGGGAGTTTGTAGGAACATGGGAAGAAGACCAACACACCTCTTCTTCTTCATAAAATCGGTGTTTCCAGAGAAGTTACTGTTATGCACCCATTCAAAGTCAAAACCCTCTCCCTTTGTGGCACTGGAACAGTAAAGTGATGTTAACTAAAAGGATCGGAAAATTTGGAAAAGTTAATAGAGTTAAAATTCTCTTTGTTCTTTTCGAATTTTTTTAAAAAATGCTACCCTCCTTCTCCTTCAGCATCTGTCCAATATATTCTGCCCTCCCATCTCTGCCATGATCTCATAGGGAAATGTGTATACTCTATATATATATATAAAAAAGCAGATTATAACGTGGTTCCAAACAGAATGTCTGCTTCTATCCTTAAAGCACGCATTTAACTTATTCCTCCTCTGCATTAGAAAATAAAAGTGCAGCTTACGTTCAAAAAGTACAATTCATACAAAGCAAGGTTTAAAAGTTCTGTACTTAGTGTAACCTTTCAGAGGTTTGTCTTGATTAGTATAAATTCAGACTGCTTACCCATTGACTATAAGTAATTTTTTTTGTTGTTGTTTTCAAGTCTTTAGATGACAGATCATGCTGGAGTAGATGTGCTCTTGCTTGCATAAAGACAGCTGTGCTATGGCGTGTTTTTTGTTGGTTTTTGTGTATTTTTTTTTTTATCTCAAAGGTTAACGTGATTCAAGAGAGTGGTTTTGCTAAAGAAACCGAAGCACACGCGTCATTACATCGAAAAGGTAAGAAAACAATTCTGAGAGACAGCAAGCACAAAGGGCCCAGAATCACCGTGTGACGCCACAGGTCCGCTCACCGGGTCAGACGTATGTACACCAGTGTTGAATCTTTAAAAGTTTACCCCCCACCCCAGCCCCGTCTTGGCCTTGACCCCCTCCCCCCACCCCCATCCACCCCCCCCAAAAAATAAAGGAGAGAGAGAAAAAAACAAAACAAAACCAAAGCATCCGCCTGCCCTCCAGCAGTCAGAGACGGTTCCGAGCTGCCTCTGCAAGGGGCCCAAGGCTGGACCTGGACCTCGGGCTGCGCTGTGCTTTTTAGAAGCCGCTGCGGGGACGGGACGCGGGGCGGCCGCGGGCAGGGCCCCGCGCCCCCGCAGCGCGCCCCCTGGCGGCCAGCCGTGTCCCCGGCGCCGGCGCGGTTGGGTCCGGCGGGCGCGCCCCGCCGCTCACAAGGGGTGCGCCAGCGCCTTTTTGGAGCGCTTGATCATACTGGGGTGGAACTCGGTGTGGCGCCGCGCGTGCTTGGTGAGGTGGTCGCTCCTCATGAAGCGCTTCTCGCACAGCGGGCAGCGGAACTGCTTCTCGCCCGTGTGCGTCCGGTAGTGGCGCGTCAGCTCGTCCGAGCGCGAGAACTTTTTAAGGCAGTCTGGCCACGTGCAGGGGAAGGGCCGCTCACCTGCGGGGGGGGGGGGTCGAGACAGGACGCGCGTGAGACAGCAGTGTCGCGGAAGGCGGCAAGCAGCCCCGGGACGCGCGACACGGCCCGCAGGCGAGGCCGTGGGCTGATGGCGCGCTCCCCCCGCCGCCCCCAGCACCCCCCAACCCCTGGGCCGGCATCCTGACCCCCAGGACCGGGCGCGCGACTGCATGTGGGGACAGAGTCTTCGCAGAGGACCCTGCCGCAGGCCTCGGAAGGAAGCAGCGCTGCGGGCTCCTTCCTCTTGGTCTCCGGCCTCCCACACCGAGCCACACATTTCTGTCGCCTGCGCCACCCCCTCAGGGACACCTAACAGACCAATAAATACCCCGAGGCCCTTTCCCTGAATCATGTTCTCACGCAAAGGAACCTGCTATGTTATGCCCAGGGGACCCCGGAGAGCCTTGGCTGCTATCCTCCTCCTCCTCATTATCACTACTGTTATCTGGGGGAGGGGCTGGTTATTCTACGTGGTGGCTGATCGCACAGGTTCTCCCAGGAAGTCAGGAGCCTTAGCCCTTCCCTGGACTTGCTGAGGCCGCTAGTCTAACCCACCTCTGCCCTAGAGCTCCTGAGTGCTGTGGTCACCGAGCCTCTGTCAGGGCCAGTCTGGTGACAGGGACGCCGGCACCCGACAAGAAAGCCGGCTTGTTCCTGAGCATCTTGGTAACAAATACTTTTGGAGACCTGCAATGTGCTTCCCTGTGAAGGCCATATTTTAAGTCATATTTTATTATTATTATTATTTATTATTGTCTATGTCCCCGTGGGGCTCAAACTCACAACCCTGACATCGAGAGTCACATACTCTTCAGGGGTGCCTGGGTTGCTCAGTGGGTTAAGCCTCTGCCTTCGGCTCAGGTCATGATCCCAGGGTCCTGAGATCGAGTCCCGCATCCGGCTCTCCGCTCAGCAGGGAGCCTGCCTCCCCTTCTCTCTCTGCCTGCCTGTCTGTCAAATAAAATCTTAAAAAAAAAAAAAAAGTCACATACTCTCCTGATTTAGCCAGCCAGGTGCCCCAAATCATATTGTCTTATACAAAAAATACATTTGTTCCCTCTGCCGAATAATAATCCTTTAATAATCTGAAGATAGCTCTCTTGTCTTTCTCTAGTCTCTGTTCAGACTAAGCGGCCCTAGTTTCTTTCATATTCCTCATCAAAGAATTAACATTATTCTAAAATAGTAGGAGCTAAGGGCTTCACATGCATTGTCTCACTGATTTCTCACAGGACACCCCTTGGAGGTGGCCCATTTCACAGATGAGGAAACAGGCTTAGCACTTGCTGATGTTTCCAGCAGCCCCTCCTTCATGGTGGCTTTCCTCAGATTCAGCATATTGTCTCCATGTCCCACTTAATTAAAATGCAGTTAAGCTTCACCCTCCCGATGTGATCAGGTTAGCCCTGGGGGGCCTCCTGGCCCCTGCTGTGGCAGGAGGGGGCCCGTGGCCACGTTGGCCCGACCGACATACAAGCTGAAAGCAGAATGAGCGGCTTACGATGACTGGGCCTTGTGCGGCCCTCTTTGTGAGTGCCTGCCTGCCTACTTCTCACCTCGCTCAAGCACAGCCCAAAGCAGCAGCTTCACAGACCCTGGGCACACAGGCTCTTGCCTTCCGCAGAACTCTCCAGACACTCCCTTGGTAGGTGTGAGGAGTGCATGTTTTCTCACTTTTCCCCACCTTCCTGGAACCCAGAGATTCAAAAGGCTTAGGGCTGTCCGGTGCGGTGCATCTGAGTCATCCAAATATTATTCATTCTTTCCCTTTCCCCCGTGCTTCTCCTACCCTGGGCCAGAGATGTAGAAATACTGGTAACAACAACGAAACCAAGCCTGTGTCATCTCGATGACAGTCCGCACATGGCTAAGATTTTATTTGCTATTCTCTCAGCAGAGCAATGGTCATCACACCCTGGTCAATCTCCTTGTTCTTCTTACGGGAAACTGACATGTGCAAAACAAATCTGTATCAGCTTCGTTATACGTGGGTCTGGGTGTAAACCCTCGCTTAGCCGGGGGCTGGAGAGCCACAGTAGCACAGGACACCGATAAACGCCAAGTCCTACCCGAGGTGGACGGGTGCTAGGGTTCAGGAGGCATGAGCATGCTCAAAGATTCCAGGAGGGCCACTCCCCCCCCAAAAAAACAAAACAAAAAGAAACTGTACTCCAAACTGAACGCTCTGACAAACTCAACAACACGGAATTGGAAAGACACTTTTGCAATTTCTGCTGGATCCAACAGCATTCTACCCGGTTCAGAGCTTGGAACGAAAAGGTGGAATGCAGGGTGTCATAACCCAACAAGGCTGAACCTCCTGGGATGAGGACAACATCCGGTCTGATTTTTGTGTTACTTATACTGCCAAGCATTTAGTTATTTCCTAAGTGTGTGTGTGTGTGTGTGTACATACAGCTGGGGCCACTCACATGACCAGACCTACTCAGAAGTTCCCAGATTGCTGGGGAAGACAACTCCAGCCTCTTTCAGAGTTACACAGCCAAGGTCCTCTGAATCCCCACGAAAGGTTTATGGGAGAAATGTTCTCTTAAACATGTTATGTTAAAAAATATAATGAAGGGTTAGAATTCATACAGCGATGAGTTATAAAACCAAACCAAAGTAAAGCATGCCAAACAAAACAACTGTCCCTGCTCCCTCCGCACTGGAACCACCTCTCCCCTGCTTTGTGATTTGGTGGTGAGAAAAGTGACAAAAAGGAAAGGTTCGGTGTTTTCGGTGTTTTCTCCGTGCTTGTTAGGACGAAAACTCATCAGAGTGATTTTTCTTAGAGGAGTGGTAATGTGGTTTAGCTTACTCACGAGCACATGTTTCTTTCAAGTGAGTCATGAGAGGAGGTTAATTTATTGGAACAGATCTGTGTCCACTGCGGTAAAAATGGATCAGAAGACCACTCGGCTATACTCTGCATTGGAAAGAGAAAGAAGGCACTCCCTCTGTTTTAGGAAGATGGCTTTCTGGAAGACAGAGTCAGTGGAAAATGATCATGAAGCCTGAATCAGCTGTACGTACGGAACTATGAAGTATTTGTGCTTGTGATTTATGTGTTTCAAGAGTAATCAGGGTCCCTCCCCATTGAATTCACCTTCAGTCTAGCTTATGGCTACACTGTCTTCACTGCCCCTCATGGCTGTCACCGTGTGATTGTTCTCTTGCTTCTAACCCAGATGCTGCCATTGACGTAGCATTTTTATCGGTTTCAGAGAAGAGAGGGCCACCTACTGAGCCCAGAGCAAATCTGAGCCGAGAGCAGCCTTTGTTAGACTCATATAACTCGTATAATTCCACCTTACAGTTTCTAAGCACTTAAAAAAAGATCTACTTGGATGCGAATTCCTAGTGTAGGATCTCCAGGATCATTTTTTTATTTTTCTCGGATCCTTTGGAAAAGCATTAGAAGCTCTGGGTCAGTGATCTAAATCAGGGGGTCAGCGAACTCTAGCCACAGGCCAAATCTGACCTGCCATCTATTTTTGTAAAGTCCATGAGTTAACATGGTATAAACACCACTCTTACTTTGGTCTTTACCAAATCGGCTGGGGAGGGGAGGGGATCAAAAGAATAATAATATTCTGGGATAGGAGAAAGTTTGATGAAATCAAATTTCCATGTCCATGTCCTAAGTTTATTGGACCACAGCCACCTTCATCTGTTTGGGTATTATTACCTCTGGTGGCTCTCTCCCTCCGACAGCGGGGTCAAAGAGTGGCCGCAGACACTGTACAGCCGACAAAGTCTAAAAGCTTTGTTAAGGGGTCCTGCGGAGAACGTTGGCCGACCCATGATCTCACCCTGAACACTTGAACTTGTACCTGGTGTACACCAGAGTTTGCAAGTCCAGACGCCTTTGGGAGCCAGACACATGGTGAAAGTGGGTGAAACACCGGGTGCATTCATGGGTTGTGCTGGATGGGGCTTTGTCCCCTCCAAGGCATTCGGATTCAACACTTTATAAAGCATTGTGCCAGCCAGACAATGTGTGCGTGCAGGAAGCCTGGGTTGTTCTTGGGGACTTGGGATTTTTAGCCCCTTGAAACCACCCACCTCTTTAACCCACGAAGGGTCTGCAACCTACTCTGAGATCCATTTATGCAGGTTCACTAATAATAGACACAAAATAAGGTATCATCTAAAAAATGATACATGTTTTGCACCTGAGAAAGTATGGAATAGAGAAATCCTATGCAGAGATGGAACAGAATTTAAGGGTGAATGGGACCAGAGATTGTGGGCAGAGGAGGAAAAGAGAGATCTTGGACAAGCTGTGGCTGTCCCGTCGTCCTACAGCCAAGGGGAAATCAAATCAGGCCTGGAATTCTGCTCAGTGCTAAGGCCCACAAAAGAATAGCTAAGCTTCTTCACACCGACCAAATCACACAGCACAGCAACTCTCAATTAAAGAATCTTTAAATTTGTCCCTAGTATTAATGAGAGCGTTACCGTTCTCCAAGGGAGGGGGGGGGGGGCAGGAAGAACAGGCATGTACTAGTGTTTTATTTCTGGCCTTTACAGGAAAACATACCCAGAGGCGGTAACACAATAAACTCTTGCTTTAGCGGAGCAGAGCTCCTGCCGCACAAGTTCCTGCGTTCTCATTATTTATATACCGCTCCCTTCCTCTTTCAGCAACGAGCTAAGCACCTCTCGCTGACGGGCTCAGCTTGGAGTAGAAAATCAGCTGGATCAGAATGGCTACTGAATACCGCACCCGGTGTGCAAGACTTTCTTCACAGAGACAGGTCAGGCCTCCAGAAGTCTCCTGGGCCTCCAAGGGGTTCAAGAGGAGGGGAGTAGAGGCTGCTGGCTATGCGCTTGCACGCTTGCCAACTCAGCACAAAGGATGGCTCATTGTTTTTAAGAAGGAGCCTCCACTCTACCTGGGGGTAGTGGACAACGCCAAGTGGTGAGTTCTCCATGCAGGGGAAGAAAGAGGACAATGTGGGGATTGCCAGCTGGTTATATTCAACTTTGTCCAGGCTCCCTTGAGTTCAGAAAGGCTGCCAGTGAGATATGGGCCCGGGGCCTGGGAGGCCTATGCTTTCAACATCCCTGCTTTCCCACCTGGCTCTTCTCCCCTTCTGTTTCACAGTTCCGCGGAAGAGCCTAAAAGGGGCTGACCTTAATCAAGGCAGAAAGGTTAAAAACACAAAACTCTTCATGAACCTCCCATGGCTTCTACCAAAGGGAACTCCATCTTGTAAAACAAACCTAAGGGCATGAGGCCTCCTTTTCAGAACAGAACTCCAAAAGTGCCCATTAGGAATCACGGCTTCTTGCAGACGGACAAAATCAGGGCCGCTTCTTGAGGAGAAAATAGTGGGTTTTGATCATAAAAAAGCAACTAGGATTCCAGAGATAAAAGCATAATCTGGCATTAGAAAATCACATTGAGGGACGCCTGGGTGGCTCAGTTGGTTGAGTGGCTGCCTTCGGCTCAGGTCATGATCCCAGTGTCCTGGGATCGAGTCCCACATCGGGCTCCTTGCTTGGCGGGGAACCTGCTTCTCCCTCTGCCTCTATCTGCCTGTGCTCGCTCGCTCTCTCTCTCTCTAACTAATAAATAAATTAAAAAAAAAAAAAAAGAAAATCACATTGATAGGATTCCCCCTTGAAACTGACTAATACACTTACCCCCACATGTATTTTCCCTTGAAAAATGCAAAATAGTGTTTGGTAAAATTCAACATCGAGCCCTAATAAAAGCTTTTAGGAAAACAGAAGAATTATTCCTTAACGGGATAGAAAAATATAGATCCAAAACACTTCCCCAGCAAGGTCAACAGGAAGATAAAGGTAGTATTCTATTAAAGTCAGGCTGGAGGCATGAATGGACAGGACACTGTCCCCATCACTATAGCAACTTAATGTTGTTCAGAAAACGCGGGTGAGTGCCATTAGATAACAAAGGAAGAAGTAAATCATCAGAAGGGGAAGGTGATAGAAGAATTATTTGCAGTTGATACAACTTTCTATTTGGAAAGTCGAAGAGAAATACCTGAAAAAGCGAATATAAATTTAAAAAATGCGTTCTCAGGTATAAACATACAAAAGAGCAGTGGTTTTCTTATATGTTAACCACAGCCAGTCAGGATGAGCCTAATGATAAAAGTTCAGGACCTGCATGAAGAAAATCATCAGACCCTGATATAAAAGAAAATGAACAAATGGAACACTTCCCATGCTCTCGGATGATAAGATTCAACGGTATGAATACGGCAATGCTGTACAAATTTGTCTATGAAATTAACACATACCATAGAAATTCTTTTTTCTTGAACTTGACAAAATTATTCTAAAGTGAATTTGGAAGAACAAATACACTCCACTCGCCAAGAAAATTTTGCAATAGAACAACAGTAAGTGAACACTAGTGATACCAGTTATTACAATGTATGATTAAAGCTATAATAATTGAGACAGTGCGAGACCAACACAGGAAAAGGCAACTCAGTGGAACAGAGTCGAGTCTGAAAATAAACCAAAGACTCAACAGGGATGGGATGTTCCAAATTAGTGAGGAAATGAGTGTTTAACTCAATAAATGGTATAGACATCTGAAAAGATTAAATCTCGATCCCTACCTTATACCATTCCCTTCAATAAATTCCAAATGAGTTATATACATAAATGTAAAATATAAAACCACAGAGGTGAGAGAAAGTATAGGTGACTATTTTTAGAATCCTGGAGTGGGGAGAGACTGTCTAAACATGAGACCAAAGGCAAAATCCTAGTGGAAGAGTAGTTGTGAAATACATAAAAAATTTTAAACTTCTGCATAGTAAAAATATACATAAGTGAAAAAATTTGAGTCAGAACGGTGAACTAATAAAGGAAATTGTGGCATAAGACAAAAGGTTAAAATCCATAAAACAAAAGGGACACTTATAAATCAAAATGGATAACGCAATTTAATAAAATTGCACAAGGACACAAATAAGTAATTTGTTAAATAAGAAATATTAATGGGCAATATATAAATAAATGGAAATATATTTAATCTCACAAGTAATCAAAACAGGCCAATTAAGACATCAATGAAATATTTATCAGGCAAGCAAAAATGTTCAAAAGTATGTGCACATGGGGCACCTGGGTGGCTCAGTTGGTTAAGCATCTGACTTTTGATCTCAAGGTCATGAGTTCAAGTCCCGTGTTGGGCTCCATCCTGGGCGTGGCGCCTACTTACCAAAAAAAAAGAGGTTTGTACATAGCCTCCATCATTAGAGGAGGCAAGGAAACAGACCTCTCCCACAAAGGTGGGACTTATAATTGATCTAGAGCTATCTGGCAATATATTCGTCTAGGAATTATTTCTGATATTAATTAGAGAGGAACACAAATGTATACAGGGATACCTGCTTGGTTCATAAGAGCTAAAACTTGGTAACAACTTAATAATAGAGAAACAGTTTGCTACATTGTAGTGTATCCATACAGTGGAAAAATGTGTATTTGTTACAAAGGTACCAGGCTGTTACAGAATGAAATGGAACACGTTAGTAAGACACCACTACGTGAAAAGAGCAGTGTGTGATCGGCTATACATGTACGTATGAGCAGCATCTATGGAGGGAAAAAACCCTGGAAGAGTATATGCAGAATAAGGACAGTAGCTGTCTACAGGTAGGGGGATAAAGACCAACACTTCCTGTTGTATTTTCTGATTTTTTAAAAGCAGTTAAGTAGAAGTTTCTTTCATAAGACAAAGTCAGAAAAAAGTCTTACACAAAACAAAGGAAACGGATGAATTTGAGTTTAAAGTTTTCCATGAATGGGTTGACCGTTGATCAAGAATATATTCTACACAGAGAATGCGGGGGGGTGGGGTGGGGTCAGGTATTTGCTTTCTACTGGGAAGTAACATTCCAGTGTCCAAGACCAAAGAAAGGAGCGTCAATTCTGTTTCCTTCTCAAACTGTTAAAGTAAGAAACTTTCAGAACATACTTCACCCATTTCCTCACTCCTCCTCCACTCCCCCCGCCAACTGTTTCTGTACTTGAGAGGAAAATGGCCCCACAAGGACGGGTGGGAGTCTCCCTTCAGAGTCACATAGACAGTACCGGCAAGGCTGCAACACTGAGACGTGAGTTCACTGGGAAGCCGGGGAGTGAGTGCATGCAGGGGTGCAAATCCCAGGGTCCCATACAGTGTTCACAGATGACGCTGGCAGGACACATACCCATACAGACCTGCGCTGACCCTAGGCCTTTGGCACCCCCATCCCATTGTCCACGATCACCTGTCCTCGTTCCTACTGGAGAGCGACGCTGTTGCAGGCACAGAATGTGAGCCTTGGCTCTATTCTTTTTCATGTCCTTGACCCTCAAAGGCAGCAGGACCACGCACTTGGCAGAAGAGGTAGGCAACAGACAATTTTACTTCCCTGCATACGTTGTTCCAATTAATACAACCCCAGAAATCAAGAAATCAAAAGTCAAAAGAAAGACCCAAAATCTCTCCCGTTTGCCAGAATTATTGTGACCTACACATGCAGAGGCTCTGAAAAAAATAAAAACACTTTGTCAGCCCTGGAAGAATCGTCCTGCCCTATTTATACTCTGCCGTCCCATTATACTGCCATTTGCTCTTGGCCCCTCTCTGAACCCAGCTTGTAATTTGGTTTCTTTTTATATTCCACTGGTTGATACAACAGTCATTTTAGAGTTTGGATGTGTGATTTTACTTCCTGGCCCCTGTGTTCATCTGTGGGAAGCAACCTGCTCCATTCTTTAGGTTCGGAGCTGGGAAGTGGGGGGTGTGTCTGTAACATCTGTCATGGGGCACTTGACGTTGGTGTCTAGGAAGCAAGCCTGTCTGAATATTCTTTGTGTGTCCCCAACCTCAACTGATCTGGGAGTTCGCTCGTGTGCTGGGACCTCAGAAGGAGAGACGGTGGACACGAGATTCTTGACTCTGGGTTCTCAGCCTAGCAAGAGAAATGTCCTCATGTCTCAGTCATATGGCCCCATCGGAGCTGGCAGGGGTGGAGCGACCTTACCCCCACTCCCAAGCACACAGCTAGGTCTGGGCTCAGATTAGCTGACTCTCATGCCCACGGTCTTCCTGGCCATCCCAGACTAGGCTGCTTCTGCCCAGTTGTTTGTGGGAAAGAGAAATAATAAACGAACCCACTAAACACTGAGCAGGATATAAATGTTTAATGGCAAAACCATCCTGAGAACATAGATTCTTTGGATCTTTGCATTTTGGATGACTTTGAGAACCATCAGATTCAAGCCTGTCAAACCTGTGGCAGATAAAGCCAAGTCAAGGGCAGAGGGCTTGTCCAAGGGTATGCCTGGATGAGAGCCGGTTTTCAAATGCCTCCTTCATCTCAGAGCACAAGACAAGATTAGACGTGAAAGAAGAGCAAAGGCTCTAACTCACTGGAGAGCGGGCCTCCTACCACGGGTTTCTCTCGTTCTCTTACTCCCGGGTTCTTCTCCCCAGATGGGCTGACTTCGGGAGGGCATGTACAGTTTAAAGTCCCTTGACTGGACCAGTGCTTCCTACTGACCCCTGAGCCGTAAAGAGGCTGGAGGGACTGGGTTTAGAGAACAGATGTAGAGGTCCCTAAGAAAGGCCCTGCATTCTGTACTGTCCTGTTAGTAACAGGTGAGGGCAGTCCCAAGGAGTGGCCACTGTCACCTGGCCTAGAGCCTGCACCAGCCACTCTGGGGAAGTCCCCTCCCTCCCGTGGCGGGGCACCTGACTGCTGGAGTTGGGCAGCCACACTGAGAGGAGGGTCTCTGTGCATGCCTCCCAGGCTCACCCTTCCAAATGTAGGGTGGGGAAAGGGACTGGGTGTTCCTGAGCCCAGGACCACACAGCTGGGAGAATGCCCCTGGCATCCCGAGTCACAGAGTGCAAGGATCTGCCACCTGAAGCCACTCTCCAGTGGCCCACTTGAGCAGAGGAGGTCAACACATGAGGACGGAGACCTAAGCTGGCGCATGACACCCCAGGGAGGACCATCAAGGTCAAAGGATAGTGTGCAACATCCACAGCCCTCCCATGATGTCCAAAAGAAAAGAGGGGGACTTCTTGCTTCCCAAATACTAGCTCACTCCCAGGAGAAAGAAAGGAAAAGGGAGAGGGAGAAAGAAAGCTGATTTTTGCAAACATTTACCTAAAAAAGAATGCAATTCAATAGAGAAGTGACAGAGAGACCCTGAATAGGAGTCAAGATGACATTTCCACATCAACAGCCCCAAATGGTGGGGGTCAGGGGGCAGGGAGGGGGGAGAACATGGGGCAGCGCTCAAGAACCCCAGCTCTGGTTACGGAGTGACATCTTTGCACACCCCGGGCTCGTGACTGGGAAATTCGTGCCCCATGCACACAGTTGCTTTACAAGCACCAATGAGACTTCTGGCCTCCTTCGCAAATACAAGGATTCCCTTTCCATTTGTGCGCTTAGCTCTAATGATACCCAGCACCCGCAGCTCCCAGTCTCAAGCAACCGAGATCCAGGGCTGATGCCTTTGGCTCGGATCAAGCAATGGGCAAGAGACAAAAGCCCAGGAGACGAGACTGCTGTCTGGTTAGAAAAATGCCTGCTCTACCTGCCAGCCAGGCAGTGGCCGTGGCGGTGCCTCAGAGGGACTGGTGCTGCTTTTCCAGTACATGAGGCCAGCCCTTTCCCTCCGGGCTCAACCTCTTTATGCCGCTGGCCCCACAGTAAGGCTGTGATGATCACACGCCACATGGGCCGCCGTCAGATCGTCTTTCAAGCTTTAATGGCCTGGCGTTTGTCACCAAGGACCACAAAGCTTGGCAGGACTGAGCTGTCTGACCTTCCGTAAGGAGCCCCCCACCAGCCCTCCTGCAGCTGGCATTCCTGGGCAGAGCTTTGCCACGGGGAAGCCAGCAGGACATCAAGCAGATGACTCAAAACGGCAGAGGCACAAAACTACCGCAGAATTACGGCAGCACAGGAATTTAAGTCATGTTTACGTGTTTTTTGGGTAAGTTATTTTTAAGAGCTAATCTTTGCCTCGCTATTTAGCTGGCTGGTGGTGTTGGGCACGACACACAACGAATTGACTCGGGACCCCCAATGGGAACTGTCGTGCAAACAGCCCATCTTTGTGAATGCGAGGCCTTTATCTGTTCACACCCAGGGTGATAAACATTCCTGTAGACACAATTCATTTCTCTGGCCATTAAAACGGACAGACAACTGGAATTAAGAAAATGTGAATGGGGCTGCTTATCACACTGCTGCTGTTAACCTCATTCCATGGGAGGCTTTGGGTACTGGCTTCTAGAACATCCACGGAAGCGGCATGAAGTATGAGCCTGAACACAAGAAATGCGTGTTGAAATTATCTATCTTCTGCCAAGGCCATTTAGTGTAGGCAGTGGTGGCCTATCTTTGAGGATGAACTCCAGAGATAGCTCTGAGTCCTTTCTCTTCAAAGGGGAGGGGGGAAATGCTGTCATATAGATCTGTCTCTCTTTTTGTCAAATCGCTGCTTTTTGGAAAATCCTGTCTGTAGTTCTACGTGGGCAGATGGAGGGGGTATCTGCTGGCTTTGCCTGTCTGGCATCCATTGCTTCTTTGGGGTAACAAAGAGCATGCCTTGAATTTCCTTGTGGAAACTACCCCTTCCCCACTCTGAGTCTATGTAATTCTCAGGCGGGAGAGGTGACCCCACACCCCAAGCCCAGAGGTTCAATGGGACCTGGCCGTGCCACTGTGACTGAATTCAGGGACAGGCGCAAAATTCTAGCTCAGTTATGAAGACTGAAGCCCAAGACTTTTGCTGGAATCATTAGGAAAGAAGAACTTTCTCTCCTTGCTGAATTGGCAGGCTGGGAGTGTGCTGCCTCCCGCGGCCACCTTACCGCCGTCCGGGGACAGCCTGCCCACGAATGAAGCCAAAGCACAGGACAGCAGAGCTGAGCCAGGGAGAAGGCCAGACACTGAGTCCCCGAATCCAGAGCTACCCTGCATGTGTGCGTAATTTGAACCAATAAAGTTCTGTTTTTTTACGGAGCTGGTCCAAGTCTGGATTCAGTTTCTTGCAACCAAGACTCCTGATTAATACAGCTGTGGACCCAGAACAGGTGTCTTTTCAATGGAAAGGAAGCAGGTTCTGAATAGCTCTTGAAAAATATAGGATAGGCTTGGTCAGAGTCCAAGATCTCTATAGATCTTCTTAACCAAGGTTCATAAAAACCAGCCATGAGCCAGAGTTAGAACACAAGAGCAGAGAGCTAAGGACCAGCGGCCTTGGGGCCAAGTCCAGGAGAGGCATGCAAGACAGGGTCTCTTCCCACTGGTGGACCTCACGGGGTCCAGGCCAACAACAGTTCATGCATAACTCCAGGTAGTTAGAAACACACTAGGAAAATTCCAGAGTAACAACCTTGGACTAAGATAACTGACTCCAAGTCTACTTCCTCCTATAAAACAAGAGTACTTTCCTATCTCATAGGACTTCCATGAGTTTCAATGTGACAAGTATGTAAACCATTTGGCCTGGAAGCTGGCATGTAATAAATGCTAAATATTATTGCTGTTTCTATTATTATTACTATTAATAATTTTCCATTATTACTATTGTTCACGATGTTCACAGTGCCTGCTTTCAACATCTACAACAGCTCCATCCCTGTAACAGTCACTCAATAAATTATTCTTTGAACGAATGAGCCGTTGCTGGACTTCTCTGGAATTGCAAACAAAAATTCTAGGAACCTCAAGACCCTCTGGGAAACACCTGTAAATTATTTTTCATTATAATTCTTGGCATATGGGGACACTGTCTAACATGCTTTAAACACCTCATCTGAATTAGTCTCGGAACAATGTCAGTTGAATCACTGAACTCCATTTTACAGATGGGAACACTGAGGCTCAGAGAGTTTGCACCATATGAGAGTGACAGAGGCAGGACTCGAGCACATGTCTGAGGGCCCCGAAGCCCATGCTCTGACTGGTCATCCTACTGAAGTGAAGGCCTGTCCTGGAGATGCCTGCATTCGAGTTCCTTAGAGTGGGCTGGCCTCCCCACCACACACTCTTCTCACTGCCTCTACCTCATCAAAGCTGGGCCCCTGGGAGGGAGAGATGGGAAACCTCCTTTTCCCTCCCTTTGAACCAAGATGATCTATAAAATTCATTCTGGTTCTGAAGTGTCTGCAAAGCTTTTGTTGGTTGCCTGCCCCCACCGGTTCCCACTTTGGTTCCAGTCGACTCTGGGAGGCACTCACTTCCAAAACGACAGAGACTTGCCTTCGAAAAATGTTCACACTTTGTTTGATACAAAATACTGCTGCCTGCATTTCAAATCCTTGTCATTAATTTTGCATGGCTTAAGCTCCCCTCTCTTTATTTTCGTCTATGTAAATAATGCCCTCGCTTTTTAAAAAGGCTCAATCAGAGATGAATTCCATTCTCCTGTTCAAATTTGTGATCATTCTCAGTTTTATTAAAAAAAAAAAAATCGAACACCCAGGGGCCCCAGGCTTAGCCAGAGAGCTAGCTGGTTCTTGTAGCTCTAGAATCCTTGGATTTCATTTCCGGGTGTTCATTCGAAGCTCAGGATTCCAGTGGCTAACATAGCTCACGATGTACCCAGATTCCATGGGAAGCCTGTGGGTGCACGTTTGTAAACATAGGCTTGGAGCACCAGTGGAAATGAATGCCTTGGAGGAACCCAGGCAGAAAAATGGAGACCCCTCACTCCCTTAGTGGGGAAGGCATCTTCTATGCATAATAACGTGAGTCCTATTATTTCCCGAGGGGACTGCATGAGGCCAGGATAAGACAAATGTTTACTCCTGGCCTTAATGCACCAAAAAGGTATTAAAGTTTCAGGAGGGCTCCAGGAAAGGCGGAGTAGGACATCTCACTGACACTTAGCCAGTTTAAAGAGCTGGTTCACAGTGTGCAGCTCCCATAATACGAGGGCGGAGGTCCCAGGGCTGACACTACCTCTGCCCTTTCACTTGGTTAATTTGGTTAATGTGAAGCCGCTCTTTAAACTGGGATTTAAAAAATGTTGACCACAGGTTGGAATTCTCAGGAGACCGTGGCGGGGCGGGGTGCGGGGGGGCGGGGGGTGGGAGGTGGGGGAGAATTCAGATCAAAGAATTGCAAAGAATTTGCCATGAGGGAAGGTCTCCATGTGGGCCTTGCCCAGGCCTTTAGCAGGTCTTCAACAGCCCTATAGAGTCCTAAAGCCCCTTTAGAGGGGCGCCCTCTTGTGTTGCTGAGGAAACCTGGGCCCCCCGGAGGCCGGGCTCTGGGCCCAAAGTCACATGGCTGTCAAGGCAGCGGGCCAGCCTTGGAACCCTCCAAGGGAACATGGGTCCACGGAACAATCCTGTACCTGAGAGGGTGACCAGACTCTCCTCTACAGGCAAAATGATGGATGTGATGACCCCTCAAGGTCACTTTCAAGCTCCAGATTGTCTTTTGATACTGACAACTGCTGCCACCAAAGGACTCTGACCTAGGCCTAGGCCTAGGCCTGTGACTAGCTTCCCAACAAAAAGTGGGGCGGAGCAAGAGGCAGGATTGCTCAGAGACCACTGCAAAGGATCCCATTTCTTTCCTTTTAACCATCTGTGGGTTTTTTTTTTTTCCTTTTGCATTGCCCCTCCTTTTTGCGTGTGTTGCATAGAAACAGAAAGTGCCTTTGTACCAATTACGAGGTACTAATTTACGTTCTTCAGTGGGCGTGGGGCTTGCTGGAGAAACATTAGGAGAAGGTGGGAGGGTCGGATGTGGGGGAGGCCTGCAAGCTTTTTCTCCAAGCCTGAAAACAGCCAAGGGGAGGGAAAAAACAACCTGAAAAATTTGGAAGTCAAGACTAACGAAAACGACGAAGCTGGTTTTATCTTGTTTGTTTAAATCAAGAATGCCAGTGACTGGGGCGCCTGGGTGGCTCAGTGGGTTAAAGACTCTGCCTTCGGCTCAGGTCATGTTCCCAGGGTCCTGGGATCAAGACCCAAGTTGGGCTCTCTGCTCGGCGGGGAGCCTGCTTCCCTTCCTCTCTCTCTGCCTGCCTCTCTACCTACTTGTGATCTCTGTCAAATA
This sequence comes from Taxidea taxus jeffersonii, assembly GCA_003697995.1. NCBI lineage: Eukaryota > Metazoa > Chordata > Mammalia > Carnivora > Mustelidae > Taxidea > Taxidea taxus. The sequence continues at coordinate 23,941 of RCUC01121168.1, forward strand.
AATAAACACAAAAATCTAAAAAAAAAAAAAGAAAAAAAGAATGCCAGTGACCATAAGGCATTCAGAAATCACCCTGATGGCCTAGAAGGCCAACTCTAACCAGCGCACGCCATGTGGTCTCAGGGGCTCCTGGAAGAGTGAATACTGGAACTCGTCTACCCACTTTTCTTCCCAATGAACTTTTCAAGGAAGACCATTGTCAGCCGCTTTCCCAATATGTCCTATGATAGTTCTCCCTGGGAAGTTCGAGCTGGGAATTTCCCACAGACATTGCAGAATGACTAGCTCTTGGGATAAACGTCAACAATTGAGACAAGAATGTAAATCTGACCCTTATGTTCAGAATCCAAGAATTCATTTCCCTCAGGTCACATCTTTGCATCTGAAGGTAATGGGGTGTCGCCATCAAAACAGCTCTGTTTTTGTCCCGAGACCTCCTCCCGGACCCCAGGCCCCACTTGTCCCTTCCCCTCTCCTCACCACTCATCAAAGATCCAAGAGGAAAAGAGGGGAATAATGTTTTCATCCTGTAATGCTACTAAATGTGTATTTTCTGTTGTGAGACAGTAACCTTGCCACCAGCAAAAGCTTTTCTAAGTCAACTCCGCTTTGTTTCTGCAAAGACAGGGGAAGTAAGGAAGAGGAGCGGTGGGTCCTACTTTGGGGACTGGCAACAAAGAGAAGTTGGGTCCCTCGAAAGGCCTCAATCCCAAGTGGGCTGGGGCTCCGGCGGCCATCTGGGCCACGAGTCCTTGGAATAGAGGAGGTTTTAGCCTGTTGTCTGAAACCCAGAAGCAATCCCTTCAGGAGTCCATCCTCGAGATTCTTAGAAACCTCGCATCTTCTAGAGCTAGAACCCGTGTGCTGCTATTTGCCTTCTTCTCGAATGTAGACTGTCATTTTTTTTTTCCTGGCAGGATACATGAGGTTGTGTCTAGACAGTCTCCCTGGGGAGTGGGGTGGATATGGCCCCAAGGGGGCAAAAAATCAGATCTTTGGCAGGTGAGAAAAGTCTTAGCTATCACAGTGGTTTGTGGCCTTTTAAAGGAGTTCAGGACACAAACAGCCCTGCAGTATTCCCGTGGCACTGAAATGTCATGGGAAGGGAGGACGATTACAGGGAAAAAATGTCTAAAATCTCCTTAGGGGAAAGCAAATGGGGGGGGGGTAGAAAAACAATTACCTGTGCAAGCAAGCCCCACTCAGGCTAAGCTGTAAATCTATTTTGGATGAAGCGTGTCAGGTTATGAAATACAACAATCCACATCACTTGGGGAGCCCTATGGAGAGAAGAACAGGGCAGAGAGAATGTCTCCTCAGGGACCACACGCAGGGCCTCCCTTCTGCTTCGGAAAAGCAGAGAAAGTGGCAGAGACTGGACACGGGCTAATGAAGAGCCTGCCCGGAGGACACTTGTGCGCTGAGGCCCCCAGTCTGGGGTCTGCAGCCAAAGCGAGACCTTGACCTGTCCCTGAGCCTCCGTCTCCCGGGTAATGGAATGGGTCCTTCTTAACACCTCTGATGGGACAGGGCTGTCCTGAGCCAAAGGGTTCACTCTAAAGCTTTTTCCGATAATTAAAGGAGATGAGTACGAGAGGCTCAGGCCAGGCCCGGCACCTGTAATAGCAAATTTTTAAACCTCTGGTCTCAGGGAGGGAACTTCATGGCTGAACGGACAATCCTAAAGAAGCCAGAAAACCTGTTTCCAGGGTTGGGCGAGACCTTCCACGATGAGGGTCCTCCAGACCCCTTTTGTCTGATTTTCTCAGGCATCCCGGGGAAATATGCAAGCAGGAAAGGGAGAAACAGAAGCAATCGCTCTTCTGGGGATTTTGCAGCTCTGTGTCTCCTTGATTTTACACAAACGTCCTTCTGCTCTATTTAAAAAAAAAAGAATGTTGTTTTTAAAACTTTTTCTGTAGAACTGGAATGCTATAACCAGTGTCCTCAAGCTCAACCCGGGTCGCCACGTGGGGAGAGCTGACTCGAGCCCTTCTGAAGAGAAAGCAAAGCCTAAGGTCTCTGTTATTGGGGTGTCAGCCTCGCACGGGTCTACCCCAGCTGGTTCTGAAGATTCCGATCTGGAATTTGGATGTCCTTGTTTCCTTCCCCCAAACCTACCGACCCCCCCCCCCATATACACAGCTATGTAAGGTGACCACGAAGTCAGGAAACAGGATAAACTTTTCTCTTTTTTTTTAGTGTTATTGGGGGGTCGAGGAGACGGGGATGTGGCAGAGGCCTGCGGTGTGAGTGGGTATTTGTGGAGCCGGTTTGGGGTATATGCTCTGAGGTGAGGGAGGAGCGTAGGGGTGAGGATGTGGGGGCTGTGAGGGGTCGTGTGTGAGTGTGTGTGTGCGCTCGCGTGCGCGTGATGGCAGTGACGTGGGTGTGGGTCTGCAGGGGGGCGGTGTGGACAGGATAAACTTCAAATTGCTTGCATTTAAAGAAAAAATACATATGCTCCGTGCGTTACCAGGCAAAGCACTCTAATGGGTCTAATTGTTAAGCTGTAACGTTACGAAAAATACCCTCGAAAGTGTCCCAAAAGTCTGGAAAGGAGAAGGAATGTATTTGTGGCATTTTTCCAATTAAACTGTGGATCTGCTGCTTCAAGGTTAGAAGCACATTACGGGAAGAGAATATCTGACCCAGGGGCTGAAGGAGAGCAAATTGAGCATAGTATTAGAAAATGTAAACTGACGTACTACTGGAAAACAAGTTCATCCTGGTTCCTGATTTGGAGGAATCCCTCTCTATTACACACAAACTCAAAGATCCAGGATTTCTTGAGGGCTTTCTGTATGTGGAACCCTATATTAGGTGCTTTGTCTACGTTATTTAATCTTTTTTTAAAAAATTTTATTTATTTGACAGGCAGAGATCACAAGCAGGCAAAGAGGCAGGCAGAGAGGGAGAGGAGGAAGCAGGCTCCCCGTTGAACAGAGAGCCCGATGCGGGGCTCGATCCCAGGACCTAGGGATCATGACCTGAGCCGAAGGCAGAGGCCTTAACCCACTGAGCCACCCAGGCGCCCCTACGTTATTTAATCTTTGCACAAGAACCTATGAGGAGATTCAGTGGTAACAGCCTATCCAGTGGATTAAGAAACTGAGGGTCAAAGAGGGGGGCAGTAAACTTACATGCCAGCAGAGATGATGCAAATGACTAAAATAAAGGACACTGCCCTGCAAATAATGATCAGTTCAAGCCAATTGTTGCTGGATAGGGATTCAGGCCCCATACTGCCCGATTGATTGATTTTTCCAGAGAAGCCAGAACTCTGGATTTGGGCCGAATCTTGATTTTCAGATGCTGGTGACTAATTACATTTTTCTATTAACTCTGTGTTGGCCAAGCCAAACAGATTTGCGAAGCAAACCCAGTGGCAGGCCTCTAGTTTGCTAACTGGAAATTGAAGTAACAGGCTGAAGTTTCCCCCACCTGGGAAACAAGAGGACAAAGGAGAACCCGACTCAAAAATCGTCCTTCTCTCTTAGGACATCACATTTAAGCAGTAGCTGCACTGGCTTAAAGGCAATTTTGTTTAAATGACTCAACTTCTAAGGCCACTGGGTCCATGGAAGTGGGAGCTGTAGGAGGCTCTAGGAGGCGAGCACCCAGCAGGAAGGACTCTCATTGGGCCACACTGAGCAGGGGGTGTGGCTGGAATTTTAGCTCTTAGAATCTTCACCAAATGCAGACATTCCAAGGGCTAGCTCAGGTCCACCTTCTGGATTTAATGCCAGCAAAAAGCAAACAACAATGACAACAACATTACCTCATTTCCCCCCACCCCAAGGCAATCTGACTTGAAGCTGAATCTGCAACTTCCAAATGCACCAGACCTGTAAGTCTCTTATTTAAAGAGGATCCTTGACACATACCTTCTTCAGTAGGAGTGTGCTTCCCACGATATTTACAGACGCTGAGGTTTTTGTTCAACCGTGCCCTGGTGTTCCAGAGTCCCAAAACCTAAATGAGACACCTGCTATCATCCTATCACTAGTTTCAAGAGACGGACTGTAGCATTTAACATGGGATTAACATTTCACTGGGTTTTCCACTCCTGACTGTGTAAAAGGTTCTCCTGGAACAGCTGAGCTGCCTTGCCTTATGGAGAATTAGAGAGCAGCACGCATGCACGCACACATAAGCAGCCATTTCTATAAATGCCCGAGAAAAATCTCTCAGCTGAATGGTTCAGAACTCCAGGAATCTTTTTTTCTAAGACAGAAAGGCTCAGGTAGCTGCCACAGAAACCCTGCAAGGCCTCCCCAGCCTCCCGCCCGGGCAGCTCCCTGAAGGAGAGCGTGCCTTTGCTCAAGGGGGCAGTGGGGGTCAGTGTGAACCACTGAACTCCGGGAACATGGCTGACAAGGCCAGGCCCGCCCAACAGCTGCTGGTGAGTAACACCCTCCAGTTAATATACCCCTGCCTCACCCCGGGGGAGTCGCGCTAAAGGTCACATCCCCCGATCCGGGCATACATCTGCCTTCCGACAGCCTTACACATACAAACTTCCAAGTCTGCTGTTTGAGGGCAGCTTTGGATGATAACCCCAAACAACCTCTTGGGGCATTAACCTCGCAGGAAACTCTGTTGCCCTCTCCTGCCAGCAGCCACCTCACAAGAAGCATTGTCCAAAGGAAATAAAATCCGAAATGCAGTTACGTGGCCTTGCTTTTCAAAAGCAAAACCAAACCAAACCAACCAATGATCATTTTAAAACCACAGGCCCGGGGCCTCATCTTAAAGGTACCAACAATTACACCCCCAGATGGCAATACTTGACTAAGTAACTCCAACAGCCTCTTCAAGATCGTGTCAGAGGGTCGAAGGAAAAGAGGATCCCTGAAAAGATCAAGTCCCGTGCTTCCTTATCAGAATAGCATGGACAGAAGGACGTTACTAAAGATGGTGAGATAGCACGGCCCAACCCTTTCCAACTTTTTCTGAGTTATGTTAAACAGGATCGGCAGAATTGGCTGACCAAGGTCTCTGTACGCCTCCAAAGCCCGTTTTATACTGCATATGTCTTCCTGGCTACATTCCTTCGGCCGGCCCCTGCCTTTCGGTCTCTCCGGGAGAGAGCCTTCCAGGAGGTCTCCAGGCCCACATTCTCTATTGAGCCTTGACCTCAGGCAAGGACCACGCCTGCCCCCTAACTATTCAGGGTAGAGAGTGCCAGGAATCCTAGGTGGGGGGGGGGGGGGGGGAATCAGCTAGGCAATCTCATTAAAAAGGCTAACTAGTCCTGAAGTTAACCCACCAGCCATCACTTGATCAAACTCCGCTGCCGCCTGAAGCCCTGTTATTTTAAACCTCCCTGGGGACTCTTGGCCAAATTTAAAACCACCTCGGCAAGCCCTGAAAAGTGGCAAGCCTACAGCTAAATGAGTCCTTAGTCATCCCTAAAAGGTTCCACGTAAAGTGTGCCGCTGGTCCCCAGGTTTTGGGCATTTCGCTGCAATCCCTCAAGAGAATCAAATAAAAGATACGCCATTTGACCTCCCCAGTGCCAGCGCCTGCCCAGGTGGGGTGGCCCCACGGTCGGTCGCGGGGTGCGGGAGTCCTGGGGGGCGGGGCGGGCCGGGAGGGGCGGCACCACTCCCCTCGAAGCCACGCACAGGGGCTGGCACTCCGCACTCACTCTGCCCGCCAGGTTAAGGCTCTCCATGGCTTCTGGAGGCTGGAGACGACTGCGGAGAGAGGGAGCCTTTCCGTCTCCACGCGGCTCAAACATTTAAAGAGTTAAACAGCATCTTATCCAAAACGTGGGCACCCTTGAGGCCGAGCGTGGTGTCCTTAACGCCCGGAAAGACTGCCCCCGGCCAAAGGTTAACTAACCCCAGAGCTCGGTGGGAGAGGGCGACGCCGCTAACCTGTATGCACTCTGTAATGGGCTTTGAGATGGGAGGATTTTCCATAGACTTTCCCACAGCCACTGTAGGGGCACTTGTGCCTCTTTTCGGAGGCGTGTTTCCCCTTCGCAGCCACTCCAGGGTGGAGGAGGGAGAGCGGGCTGGGCGCGCTGCCAGGATCCTGTCTCTCCTCCGGGCTGTGAGAAGGACTCGACCCAGATTCGGTGGTCACGTCGCTGTCGGATCCCATATCCTCATCCGGACTCTCCAGACTGTCGCTGCACACCGAGGGGGTCTGGATGGGTCGGTACTTGTTCAGGTCCAACAAGCTCTTGGCGATGGTGACCAGCGTGCAGTAATCCTTCCAGGTGTCCCCCGGGTCGCCGTGCTCCTTGGTCACCTCGCGCTCAGGTAGTCGCAGTCGCTCGGCGTCCGGAGCGCCCCCATGCTCCGGCACCGCAGCGCGGTTCGAAATAGAAACCAGACACTGGGCAGCCACGAAGTCCATGTAGGCGGCCGCGGACATGGTGCGGGCGACAGCGGCCCCGGCGGCGCGGCCGAACTTGGCGGTGGCTGCGGAGGTTCGGCTCGCCCTGCCCTGGCCTCGGACGACGAGCGCGGCGCGGCGCGGCGGCCAAGGGGGCGGGGGCGCGGGGCGCTTCCGACTCGCAGGAGCGCGAGGCGACCTCAGCCCCTCATCTTTACGTAACCGGCAGCGCCTCCGCACGCAGCATCCACGGCCCCGGGCTCCGCCGCGCCGCCGCCGCTCGCCGCCGCCCGCGCCCCGCGCCCGGCGCGATCCCCCCGACGGGCGCGCCGGCCGCTCCGAGCCGGCTCCCTTGGAGAGATGCCACACGTGGCGGCCGCAAGTTTATTCGCGGGAAGACGCCCCCGAGGCGCTGGGAGAGGAAACTGCAGGAGCGGTCCACGCCCTCGGCCGCCTCTCCGTCCGGCCAAAGCCCCAGGACATTCACGCGAGCACCCCGGCGCGGGCGGCGAGGGCCGGACGGAGCGCCGCGTCTAAGAGACACTTCTCGCCCCGTCCGCGGACGCCGTCTGAGCCCCTGCTCCGGCCGGTCCGCACCGTTCCGGCATTCTCTCGCTCGGTAACAATTTCGCAGAATCCCATCACGTCACAGCCCAAACCCCCTCCAATTGGCCAGCGGGGAGGGTGATTCAACTCTGTTTACTTTCTCCCCCCGCCAGTCAGAGCGGCCGGTCGGCGGAGAGGTGCGTCTAGAACTGAGGCGCGCGGCCAATCCGGCCGTTCCGCTCCGCCGCCTCGTGCTACCCCGACCGCCTCGAACGCTGCCATTTAAAAGGGTAACAGCCGGGAGGCTGGAAGGGAGCAGCTGCCCATCCTCGGGAGCGCCTCTCGGTCCCGGAGCCGCGCCGGGGCCTCCTGGCCCGCGGTCCCGCCCGCGGAGCCCGGGGATACGCCTCCCCCGGGCACGTGCGCTCGTTCTCGTGACAAAAGAAAACTTCGGGTTCGGTTTTCCAGCTTGCAAACAGTTAAGTGACTTCCTGCAAACGCTAGAGTCCCAGCAACCAGCCTTCCAATCAAAAGTAAGTTGGTTGATGTCACTGACATGGGCCCAGCCAATCAGGAGGGCGTTCCGAAAGCAAGCGCTCCACACTTGGAGTGAAACTGGACACATCCTTGCGTTTTGGGCGACTGGTAGTAAAAGTGAGATATGCACGGGAGGGCAGGGCTGATGAGTAAATGCAACGCCGAGTCAAAACTTAAAAAAGAAAAAAACAAATATGTCAGACCCAAGAATAAATACAAATGAGAAAGCATCATTTCATTTTTTTTCAGGTCGGGGATGCAGCATACTTGGGGGCAGATTTTTAATAATCATTCGATCTATTGCATAAATTGACTATGAGTGGTTCATCTTAAAAATGTAGATCTGACCAAAGTTTCGTTTAAACCAAAGTCTTTTTTACTGGTTCACTATTCCTACATGGAAACGCCCCGTCTTTGCTTCTGGGATGCCTTTTCATTCCTCTCCTTCCCTAGTGCAATCTACTCTAGCTAAGTTATTTTAGTTTTGTTTTGAAGCTACTGTAACCCATCTTCAATTAAATGGAGGCAAAAATTTGTATGATTTTTTCAAAGACACCGTTCTCCTTCCATTGACCCCTGGATGAATTTCAGGGGTTCCCTTCCCCTTAGAAGCAGTGAGATGCAGGGACCTGACTTGTCTATCTTATCAGGTAGATAGTGACCGAGCTCAATTGAAATCATAAATCTAATGATTCCAAGCCCATTGGGCTTTACGACCACTGAGCTCTTCGATTTTGTGAAATATTAACTGTGTTAAACAGATTCTTAAGAACTGGAACAAGCCAGAGATCCTTAGCTATTGAATATTGTGGCATTACTTGATCAATGATTAGCATGGGTCTTGGAGTCTGATTAACTCAGTTTGCCTCCCCCTCTGAATGAACGATGAGTTGTTTTCCATCATGATAGCTGAGAAAAGAATCTAGGGTTAATGTCTCTTGCAGGAGGCAAACTGTTAGCACGACTGCTTAAAAATACGTTGATTTTCCTAACTGGGTGTGAGAGGTACCTGCCTCTCAGTGATGCAGATCCACTGAGGTCCAGCCATGGGCTCCACTGGCTGTTAGCCTTGGGTTAAGGTTTGGGAAAGTTACACTACTTTCCTGATCTCTAAAGGAAGAGTTCCAAATGAGTCCTCCCAGTTTGAAGGCCAGTATAGTTTTTTTTGACTTTGCTTTTGCAGTGGTCCGGGAAGATAGAGCAGTAGGTTGATTATATGGAAAAGTGAAGGGTGGAAATGAAATGGCAGTCAGCCGAGAGTGTTATCATCACCATCACTATCATGGTGAAGTAGGTACATCACGGTATGTGATGGTAAAAGTGGTAAAAAAAAAAAAAAATGGTAGAAGTGAAGCCACCTTAGAGTTCTTGCATTCCAATCCCCTTAATTTTAGAAAAGAATTCACTGAAGCACAGGGGAGTTTGCCTACTTCATAATTTTTCTGGGACAAACTCTGTCCCCAAGGATACATGATCATCTAGAAGTCACACCTTGGCTTGCTTCTTTAAAGTCCAGCACAAATACCAATGGGATTGCTCCAGGGTCTCTATGATCACTGCCTGCACAGTCCCTTGAACTTGCATTGCAACAGGCATTGCACTGAGCACCCCCAGATTGCCCTAGAGTTAATTAACATTGGGGTTATTCCAGAAAAGAAGGAAAGTCTGTATCTTTCCTTGGATATTGTAATCCAGGAACTTGAATGAATCAATCATCATAGTTTTTTTTTGCAAAATATAAACTCCCCCCTCCTTACTTCTTGCCCTCTTCTATTAATTACCTTTAATTTAATTTTGTTTGGACTGGACATAAACCCTGAATTCTTCCAACTCATTCATTTCACAGTTATAGAAGAAAGTAATAAAAGAAAACCGAGATTTCATGCACCCGAGTTTCTCTCACATATTTATAAATGTATCCGCTACTCGACTTGATTTAGAATAGCTTTTAAAACCCAGAAATTCTAGAATTACAGAATGCTTTCCCCTTTATCTCTTTTTCCACTCATTCCTTCTCTGATACTTAAGTTTCAGTCAGGGAGCTAGGCATGGGCGAGTACAGAAATGAAAAGACAGTCTAACTCGATGAGACTTATATGTTAAAAACAAATTATATATACCACAAACTGACATATATCACAAGTAATAATTCCTACATCAGGATTGTGTGTGTGTGTGTGTGTGTGTGTGTGT